>VYXB01010734.1:768057-852105 GCA_013397135.1 Pachyramphus minor
CCCGGGCGGAGGGACCCCCATCCACACGGGTGGAAACCAGCCAGCAGGGAGAGTAAAACCCGGACCGGCAAAAAGGGGGGAAATGGAAAAGAGGGGGAGAAAAGAAAAGAAACGAAAGAGGGAAAAATAAAACGCGAGAAAGGACAGGGGAAGGGAAAAGGGAGGCGAGGAAAGAAAGAAGGGTAAAAGGGGGAAGAGGGATTAAAAGGAAAAAAAAACAAAAAGGCAGACGTAATACAGTAATTGTCTTCTGCTTCTCAGCTCCCAAGGGCTGGGAGGGGGGACTTAAGGAACCCGACCTACACCTCGGGGGTGGATGAAGATAGCCCTCACCTAGGGTGGGTGGGTTAAGCCGACCCACACCTCGGGGAGTGGGTGCCAGCCAAGCCAGCAGCAGGAACACACATCTGGGGCTGTGGGACAGGAACGCAGCTGGGGACACGCAGGGGCTGGAGGTGGGTGTGAGCCCAAGCTCGAGGAACACCCTGTGCACAAGGGTCAGTGTGAGTGTGTGTGTGTGTGTGTGTGTGTGTGTGTGTGTGCCTGGCTTTCCCCATACCTTCCCAGGAACCGGCCTTTCAATAGCTATGGCCAGCAAGGATTTTTTTATTTATTTTCTTTAGTTCATTGACTGAGCCATTGTAGCACAGTTCTGGCTTTGTCACAGGGCAGGGACAATCCACGGCATCTGTGGCCTCATCATGAGGCGTGGGAGGCCCAAAAGCTCTGGACCAACTACAGGAGGGGCTCCTGGGGGCGTGGGCTGAGCGGGGTGGGGGGCGAATCACGGTCCTCCATTGTGTGCCTGAAATAGACGGGAAAACCGAAGCATGTTGGGGAAAGATAAGGTAGAAGGTTCCCCCGCCCCGGTAGCCCCCCTGTCCTGGTCTGTGGTGTGGGAGGGGGAATGCTCCCCACTCCTGTAGGGCTCTGCCCGTGCCAGTGGCTGTGGCACGGGACTGGGACCAGGCTGGCACTCCCCCAGATGGGGATGGAGCCAGAGAGGGACTACCCACCTCTGGCACCACTGCCAGGCACTGCTGGCAATTCCCTCGCAGTTTTAACTCCATTCTCAGCACTGCAAGTGCAAAAAGGGTAGTGCTTGCACGCCTGGATCACTAGGGTGAGTAAATCACAATGTGCCATAAATCACATAGCACAAGATGTAACACGTTGCTACAGCTGAGGCTCTGGGCTTTAGCTTCTTCCTTCTGTTTCCTTTCTATTCCAGGAAGGTTGTTTTACTTTGGCTTTTAAGTAAGGATTCCTTTTATCCAAAAAATAAATCTTTCCTGACAATTTTGACCTTTTACAGCACAAAATGCAAAAAAAACCCTAGGATGAATGTATCTTTCAAGCCAATAAATGTTACCAAATTAAATTGTCCTAAGAACAGAAAGGTAGAAATTATTGTAGCCATGAACACAGACAAAAAATACTGTCCTGGTTGCGTCTGCTCCAGTTGACATGGAGATCTGGAAATAGAGATCTTTTTCACCTCATGCTGTTTTATGAGTAAAATATAGTACCAGGTTTTGTGCTGAAACTCTTAAGAATCAGCTTTTTTCAGGCCCCAGACACCATCCAGCAGACCCAGGAAGAAAAGATCCAAACAAAATGTTGCATTAAGGCCCGTGATGGCAACTGTGAAGAAGGGAAAAATAAAGGCATCTGCTGCAATAAGCAGAAGGAAAGGCCCAAGTGTCCCCTGAGCAGCTGGGAACTGTATTGCTGAACACCACATCCCCTTCAGCAAGGCTCTGAATGCCCACAAAACATAGCACTGCAGACATCTCTGTTGCTAATACACCTCAGTCCACAGAGAAAATACTCAGTGTGATCAAAACAAACAAAAAACCAATAACCAAAAACACCAGAAGAAAATTACTTCATTCAGATTTTCAGGAATTTTCTTTTGCCTCTGCAGGTATTTCCAACAGCCTCTTGTGCATTCTGCCACCAAATGCCTAATGCACTTAGCAAATTCTTTGCCATGAAATCATCCTGCTGAACCCCATCCATCTATCCCCGCTCTTTAGCATTAGTGGGTATTTCAGACAACCCAGATTAATTGGCACATCAGCAAGATTCCATCCTCCTTAACCACTCACCTGAGATTTACAGCACATAAAGTCAGGCAGACACTTGACTTAGGTCTCTGCTGTGGCTATTTTGGGTTCAGTGGATAAAATTTACCAAAGGCTATCTAGAATTCAGCTGTCAATTTTACTCCATATCAAAAAAATTTGCCTGGACTTTGCACTTATGACTGGTTGCACCCTCACAGCCCTATAAGGAGGACCTTACTGAATGTACTTTTTTTGTTCATATTGAATGTATGGTATTCTTTTCCTCAGAATGAGTCATGCAACAGAAAATTTGATCTGTTCTGTCATCAGAAGTTCCATGGCATTCTATACAAGAGTATGATCACATCACAGCGTCTCAGAATTTTAGGATATTGCATTAGAACTAGCTTAGTATCAACTGCTTAAGCAAAGGAGCTCAGTGATCTTGTTTTTCCGAGTGTATTTTGACCATGCTGCATCCTTTTGTGGATCCTGGGAACAGATCAGTTATATACACAATGATTTCTCTGAACAGCTTGCCTTGTCACATGCTTTACCTTACCTATTCATGCATCACGAGAAGCTAAAAGTTAATCAATCACCCCTGCACCTTGCTTCAAAGAGCTTTTATTCCATTTCATGTAAGAAAGAGGGCAAGGGGTGGGGGTAGGGGGTACTTCACTGCAGCAAACAGAGGCCACAGGACTCCAGCCTATCCTGCTGTGTCACTCAGCTGAAAGATCATCATCACAAAGCTACTGGGGAAAGAAAAGTCAGGCAACTTGTCTTCAGGAGGAAGCAAGGTCTGGCATGGTCATTGGTGTCATTGTCCTTGTGCCCAGGCCCCAGGACAGTACCAGCACCAGTGGTGTGATCAACCATGGCCAGAACCACCACTGTTCAAGGACTGCAGCCTCCCACTGCACCTGCCTCCCACCAGACCTGCCCAGCTCACAGGAGAGGATGGAACAGTGATCTTGCTGTAGGACTATCCCAGCAGCAATGTGCAAGCAGCACATTTGTCTGGATGCTGTAGCCCTTTTCTAAACACCAAAATAGTTGTGCAGTTTGTGCACTTCAGCTCTAGCTCTCTCCTCCTCTAATTCGTATCACCAAAAATCAGCACTGCTTAAAAATAAAGCAGGGTTGTATCAATATTGATTATTCTCCCCCCTTCCTCTGTTTCCAGTAGCAACTAAAAATAATTTACAATTCATTACAGACATGGCATTTCCTGCAGAATAAGTGCCATTGTCACATTTAAAATTCAGTCCATATCTGACTTGAATACCTGCATTTAGTCTGCGTATAATGAGAAAGAGGAGGTTTTCTTTCCTCAGAAAAAGCTCATCTGGCATCATAGATATAGATTCTTTTAAATTATTTTAAGTTTAAAATACTTGAACTCTGCTTGTGTCCAACATCAGACTTGTTATTTCTGATCATTTTGCATGCTTGAAAGATCAATCATATTTGTATGCATATATTTTTTGCCTCCATAAATTTAGTGCATAAAAAATGGCTCAAATTTCATTACCAGAGGCATAAGGGGAGGGATAAATACAGCATTGTAAGGAAAAGTAAGGGCTTTGCAGTTTGTAACCACATTGCTTTAAAAACAGGGATATCAAGGCAAGGGTCTGGTAGCTGTAGATCACTGGGCATTATTCTATGCTGCAATGAGATTAAGTAGGTTTAACACCAGCCTGACCGACTCGCCTCCCTGAAGGGACATTTCAAGAACAGGTTTTGCTAAGAAAAAACAAAAAAACCCAAAATCATTACTTTTACCCAACATTTACATGTTCAGAATTTCAGGCTGCCTGCTTATAAAAAAAGAATTAACCAGGAAGAGGAGCCTTAGGCTAGGCTTGGCTGCCACCCCTGAGACGTGGGGGTGTGCCCGCCTCTGCAGTGTGGACACACCAACCACCTTGCCAGTGCTGGTGTTTCAGCACCAGCCCCTTGTGCCACCAGTGGGGTTTCCATATGCCTGAGGCCTCCTTGGCACCCAGGCAGCCTGTGCAGGTGCCCACAGGAGGATGGCAGCTTGGCTGAGGGCACCTGGCAGGCTCTCTCTCCATGCACGCCCAGCAACCTGCACAGCAGCCACAGTTGGCCCAGCACAACTGCTTAGGGCAGAGTTAAACTGCAATGGGAATCACTGCTCTGCAATGGGAATCACAGCCCTGCACCTACCCAGCTCAGAACTCCTGCGCCAGGGCTGGGGTCACCTGAGGCTCAGCTGCATTGCTCCTGCCCAGAGTCCTTCCCCAGGGCTTTGTCACCTGCTGCCTCACTGCTCCTACCTCCCTGCCCGGTGACCTACACTTGATGCCTCAAGCTTGGGATAATCAAGATCCACCCCACAGCAGAAACCCCCTGCTCAGGGCAGGAGAATGGGATCTCTCAGCTCAGCCAGGACCAGAGGGGCAGAGAAGCCTGCACTACAAAGGGCTGCAAAAGCAGCAGATGAATCAACAGGGTAAGAGTTTACTGCTATACTTGTTCCAGTGCATCCTCCAGTTTGAGTACAATGCACGGGAATAGCAGAACACCAACGGATTAGGGAATATATGTCTTCTCATATAAACACCAAATTATTTTTATTCCCAGGCCTCCCACACACACATACTCACATATTTTCTTCCATGGAGTTTCAAGGCTTTTCACAAGCCTGTGACATCTGCTTACCAACATTTGGTGTAAAAATATCAGTATCTTCTCTGCACGGCTGTTCTGAGTGCTACATTTACCAGCCAGTAAAGATCAAGAGTCTCCTGGGAGCTGGCTGGATCAAACTGTCATGATTTCAGCACTGCTTTGCGTCAGACGGCAGAATTTAAAGTCAAAACACAGATAGTTGAGGGAGGAAGACAATGTGAAACCCTGAGTCATACCCTGCTGAGGGTGAGGAGAACAGATTAATAGACAGCAAACATGAATGAAACCGAAGGGTTCGTTTTAGTCATGAGGCTGCTTCTGAAACCCAAAATAGGATTTATTTTTAGTCCTTGAGCATGAAAAGAGGATTTCTTTGCACCTTGCCAAGGAGAAGTTGAGAGAAGAGTTTTAATTAGCGTGGGGCAGGCACCCCTTTCCCTTGACACTCGGAGGAGCTCAGCTGCAGGGCTTGTTGTGCTCGAGCAGGGTTTGCTGCTCACAGGCTGCTCTAACGATGCGTCACCCACAGGACACTGCATGACCTGGCAACTTTTAGCATTGTTTGGATACAAAAGCCTCAGCCAACTTTTGTTTGCTAAAGTTGAGTCAAAAACATCTGATGACAATGAGGTTGGTTCTTTCTGAGGAGCTGCGCTGCACCCGGGTGCTGGCTCGTGGGGGAAGGAGACAAAGTAACCATGCCTTGGGAGTTGGGGAAACTGCACAGGTTCACCCAAAATCATTGGAGATTACATAACTGAGACCTTGAGCCTTTCAGAGCAGCTGTGGCAATAGTCATTAGCAGACAGCAAAACCAGTATTCCTCTGCCTTCCTGTGTGAAGCTCCTCAGCTCATGTGAGGGTCCAACCTGGGGTATTGGTCACTTTGGGGTATTTGGATCAGCCAGAATTGTCTTTCAGTGATGTTTTTTCATAACAGAACACAAAAATTTTACGAAGGAGAGAAAAAAGTTGGCACACCAGTGATCTCTACACACATTTATGTGAGTTTTCATTTTAAATAAACAGAGAGAAGTGCTTTCACAGCTGTGCATAAGGCTAGTTCCATTATTTAGTCCTCTGCTAAATCATTCAGCAATTCTGCTTTGCAGAAACTTCATGATCTTGGGGCTAAGCCATTTCTATCCCTTACTTACATTAAAGCCTCATTAATTTTCACTTTAATCACTCATAAACATGAAGAAGCTCAGTGATTTTGGATGTCCCTGTCTCCAGCAGAAAAGCCTCCATTTTCTTATCTGCTGCCTTGTCTGACAACAAGGATAGGGCTCAGAGTAGTGAAATTGCCCCTCCAAAATTAAAACTCCTGTTCTTACTATTTTTTTTTTTTTTTAAGAATCCAGACATTCTAAAAGCATGGGTTACCATGCTGGCATTACTGCATATGGGCAAATGTTCCTCCATCCCCAAGCCATTAGGGCAGCAGGTGCTTTAGCAATGCAGCTTGTGAGAATTTATGTGCTAAAGCTGAGAGGGCAAAAAGCCACGCTCTGTTTCTCTGTCATAATACATTATCACAATTTTCTCTTGCATTGTCCTTGTTAGTGTCATTAGTTTCACTGGTGCCATTACAGCCTTTTTTGTGGCCATAGGTTTGTTCCTTCCTTAGTATGTATGTGCACACATTCCAACCCTATTGTAATTTATACAGGTCTGGGTCAAAATCAAATCTAGTTTTTGGTCAAGAATGTGACAAAAATAGAAAAAAAGAGATGCTGTGCAAGGCATTGCACAGAGACAGAATTTCTTCCTGGAGACGACTTCTACAAGAAGAAAGCAAACAAGTTGATTTGGTAGTTCACATGGACAAGGCAGAACCACTTCATTCATACCCTTTCTAAAAAAATTAAAAGTTCACTCAACATAATAATGAGTGATTTCATGAAAAAGAGAGCACAAATTCATATCTTCCCATATGGTTATAGCTGTTAGCATTTGTCACATCAGCATCAAAGCAGAAATCTTGTAGTTTTAGGGTGGAACTGCACTGACTTTGAATTTCAGGATACAGAGAGCTGGCTGGCTTCAATGGTAGCTTCACTGGTTTGGTGGTTGTAAGATCCAGGCAAGTCCAGAAACTTAGTGGAAAAAGCAGAACAGATGCAGGTTTAACCATTTACCCCCAACCTTGCACCTTCCTTGCTGCAATCAGGCGTGAGAGCAGGACCAGCATGGTCCATTGACCTACTGACAGACGAAAACCTGGGTGGTGAGGATTCAGTGCCATCACCCAGATACGCAGAGGGCATATTCTGAACAGCAGGAGACAGAGAAATCAAGCAATGTGGTCTGGGAGCAGCACACTTCCATGATGTGCAAGTATACACAGAAAGCCAGTGTGGATGGGGTGGGAGCCAGAGGGTGGATACAGCTGGGTACATGGCACAACATGGCATCCATCCACTGGAAAGATTAAGAGCTCTGTTAACATCTATAATTTGCTTTTTCTTATCACTCAGTCATGAAAAAGTCTCTTGGGACAGGAAAAAAGGTGATAGGCAGACTGCTCCTTTCTCTGCCAAAACTCAAAATACAAGCAGCAACTTTGTTTCCCCAAACAGGCTTCAATCTGCTGGACAACTACTAACATTTCTGCAAGCTGGGAAGGACATTTGTTTGGAAGTCCAAACTGTTTTAGATAGCAGTCTTGCACCTCTCTCAGCTATCAGAACCTTGACTGGCAAGTAAAAGCCATATAATCACGAGAAAATGCTGTGATTTTTCCCCTACGGCAAACACTTTCTGTATGACACACCTTACTGGTGATCACCTGAGATGGGCTGAGTGCCCTTCCCAGCCCTGAGGCTCCTGCTTGGCAGGATGCATTTTCCACCAGGCTTCTGGTTGATGACTTTATTTTGAAGCAGCCCTGCTGCTGCCACTGTGCTGAAAATCATCTCCCCGGGGTCATTCCACCAGCAGTGGGGCTTCACATGCTGAAAAGCTGCTCACCAATGCAACCTGTGTCCCCCAAGGACTCAGTGGCCATCTTCCAAAAAATGCCAGCTATCCTGTCATCCGTATCTGCTGCATTCAGCGTGATGCTGCATCTCATAGGAGTGTTCTGCTCTCCCAAAATAAATTGTTTGAAACTCAAGGCAACGGCAATTCATTGCAGCTGTCTCAAATCAGGTCACAAAGCCCTGTGATGAATTACTGTCAGCCTCACCAGGAGCGTGGCTCGCATATGCTCCTGCCCAGACGTGGGGTCACAGGGAGCTCTTGGCTGGCTGTGGTTTTCCACTAGTGCACCTCAAGAGGAACCAAAAGGCCAGATACCATCTCTGGCACTGGAGATCTTGTCTGAGGAGCTAAATGGATTACTTGTCCATGCAGGCAGGTTTTCACCATCTGTTGCAGATGTAATATTGATGAGGTTCTCAATTCTAACTGTTTCATGATCTTATTATATGAAAAACAAACAAACAAAACCAAACACAGCCCTTCTTTTCAGGGTTGCTGATGCTTGCTTTTGATCAGGGTGTCATGACCAATATGTTATTGAGGTGGTATCTTCTCAGCTTCTCCTGATGTGCTGCTGCCTGTTGCAGCAGGTGTACACAGTGCTCCCCACAGCATCCTGCCACTGCTTGGTGTCTCTCTGACCACAGCTGCAGACACTGTCCTGGTTCAGTGGCTGTTTGTGAGGCCTCAGTGGCTGGTTCTCACTCTGCTGCATGAAGGCCCTTTTCTCACTCCTCATCCTCTCTTCTGCAAGGACCCAGCAGTGCCTGGTGCATATGGACTCGGTCCTGTGAGGAGCAATCCTTCCCTGAGCTCCTGCGAGGGACATCAACCCCATCTTATATTTTGTGAAGAATGGAGGTGTTCTGCACAGGGCAGGAAGAAATAGAAAGGAAGAACTGTAACAAGTGAGGGGACAGAGCAAAAATTGGTAAGTGGAGAAAGCAGCCAGCTGCCTGGGATGCAGCTGCAGAACCTGAGCCAGCACAGCACGGAGACGGATGTGCCTCTGGAAACCATGGACAGAGGCTCCAAGCTGGAAACACCAGATGGTGCAGGAGCTGAGGTGGGAATGTTGAGTCTCTCTTTGAGGGTCTGTGCCAAGGAGGTGGGACCAAAGGGTAATTAGGCTGATGAACAACGATATTAAATGTATGAAATGAGGCTTACAATAGAAGAGAAATCTTGGGAAAAATTAGTTGAAGGGAGAAGCATAACAGAGCAAATCCCACCACAATTAACCTGCAGGGAAGCAGAAATAAAGAGGCTGCTCCCAAAAGTAAATCCATCCAATAACTCCAATTATGCTTCCTGATTTTTACCCACCAAGTACATATATGTATTACAACCACTTATTTGCTTTTAAAAAGCAGTAAAACTATGGGATTCAAAGTATATACTTCAGTTGTAATTAGACCAAATATATTTGAAATATGCATAAAATTAAAAACATATCTAAGTGCTTTAAGCAGCAGTCAGTCTTGCTGAATGAGAGCCCTTAACCATGACTTTTAATTACTATTGACAAAACTCTTAATCCTAAATTTATGTTGTTACTTCTCACAGCTGCTTAGACAGCCAGGGCTCTGAGATCATCTATCCACAGCAGCACCCAGACAGCGTTAACTTGGAAACCAAACAGAACTGCAGAGGCTTTTCTGTGCCAGTGGCATCAGATAAAACCAAACCAAACCAAACCTCCTTTTGTAATCATTAAAACCAAATCCAACCAGTCATTTTACCAAACAATGACCCTTTAGGAGAAAAGATCAAAAAAACAAAACCAAAACCCAAGCAAGCAAGCACTGATTTTCAGGCAAACATCATAAAACAAGCCTGCAAATTTGCTTGCTATGTTAATCATCAAAAGCAACATCTACACAGGTGCCTGCAATCCACTGATAAATGTGGTATCTTCCCGTGGCTGTATTGCCTATTAGCTGAAGATTGACCTATGGAGTAGCTGTTGAATTCATACTTTGCATTGTGCTGATGTAAGTCCTAAATTCATAAAGCAACATGAATTTTAATAATGCTGAGCAAGTCTCACCTGACATATCAGCTGCATTAGCTTAAAAAAGATGGATCACCAAATACCATGCTATATAACTACATGAGCAGAAAATTATACACACCTCAAAGGGGTTGTTTTATCAGGTGTTTTAGGCAGGAAAGCAAAGCAAAGCAATTCAGCTATGTAGTTTTCTAAGCCCTAAATCCTTAAATAGGAGAGACAAAAATTCTGAGATGACCCTGTGTCTCAGTGAGGTCTCTAAGTACTTCTAGTACTGCAAACTATTCCTCTCCAAAACTTATTTTCAAGTGTCCTGTGAATGCAGGGCTGTATAGCAAAGAACTTGCCATTCCTCCACATTCCTTTCTGTTTTATTTAGTGACTACCAAGATACTTTAAAATAATCTGGAACAAAATATATATAAAAACAAATCCAGCTGTAAAATAGCATCCTAGAAAGAACCAGGAGTCCTTGTTTGGCTTCATGATAGCAAGTACATCCACTCTTTTGTACAGATGAGGTAGATATGACTGTAATTAGGAGCAAGTGTAGTACTTGGAGGAGACAGGAGTGGAGGATGGTTGAATTAACATTTCACAGGTCACTTCAATGCTGACACATCCTAACATATCTTTTTCCTGCAATCTTGACTCTCCTGCATCATTTTTCTGAGTATTCTACACTGTGTCTAACAGAATGAAGCCCTGGCTGGGACCAGCAGAATAGCTGTGGATAGTTTAGATTCCAGCTGTTTGTGCAAAGATTAATTCATTACAGTTACATATAAACACAGCATCTTTCAGCTGCATTTTCCAGTCTTACTTAGTTCAGATTAAAGAACAGCACCTTTATATGTAAATAGAAATCTTTCCCTCTGTTTCTTTCATCCTGTTTTGCAGCACTTGACAGCATCCTTCTCCAGTGTGGTGTAACTCTTCTTACAGAACAATTGGCTGAGCAGAAAAAAAGAGTGGTACTTTTCTTACCAAGCTTTCCAGAACCTTCCTCTAGACTTTCTTGTAGCAGTCCAGGGCATAAGTCAAAGCCTTGGTGGCCTCACTGCTGACTAACAGTAGCTCTGTGACCATTCAATTACTGTTATAAGAACAAAACTTCTATAAGATATTTGCCAATATATGTTAACTAGAGGCATTTTGAACAGTTGTCATCACAGAAAAGTCATATCACAGAGATAAGAATGTTTCCTTGACCAATTGTTTGCTATTCTCTGGTGCAACCCTGAAATATTTTAAAGTGGCTTGCTCATGACTCAAGAAAGGGAAAAATAAGTAAATAAAAAAGGAATAAAAGATTTTTGCAGTTGATGCAGTCAGCTGACATTCACGACCTCTTGTACTACTTAAAACCCAGACTAAAGGTGCACAAGGCAAAGGCAGAAAGGCAGATAACTTGCCAGACTGATGAGTGAAACACAAGTTTCTAAAAGTGCAGTGTACGCTTCTGCACTGACGTGCTGGCAGTAGAGCATTAGTCAGACAGCCAAAGAGCTTTCATCTAATATAGGAATATTAGCATGCAGTGCTTGACTACATTTTCATTTGAAGCTGAGCAAGGCAGGCTCGTTCTCTCCACCAAGTCAGACTGATGCATTCTCCCAAGGATCATGCCTTACAGAAAAATAATCATGAAATATTAATCATTTCCTATTTAGAGCTACAACTGTCACAAATGATGTAGCTCTCCCATGTACAACCTCTTGCTGAAAAACTGCATAAGGAACAGAGCAAACACCAACTGCTTCCTGGGCAGAGACAAAGCAGGAGCAGAGACAGTGCCGAGTCCAGTGGCACGGATTGGCTCAACCCACCTGCGGCCAAACCCAAACCAGGCCATCCACTGCCCACTGCCACAGTGGCTGTCACTTCAATCTTGCCTCTCTGCACTGGCCTGTCACATATTTACAACCAAGAAAATGCTGCCAAAACTCACTTTACAAAGCTTCATCTGAAGTCAGGCAAGTGACCAGGCAACATTCCCATTCTTTGCCAGCAACAAACACAGTACAAGCACACAAGGAAAGCACAGCAAATCTGTTTGCATGAGGGTTTATGTTCGGAGCCCTGCTGAAATATCATCTTGGAAGCTCCATGTGAGTTTGGAAGCTGTTCATTCAGGGATCAGACTCAATGCCCCGTGACTTGCAAGGACTGTCATTCAGCCGAAACAGCAAATAATGAGAAATAATGTCTCTGAATAGCTGATAGGCAATCCAGAGCATGAAACCCATTTGCATAAAACAGTCATTGTCATTTCACACACGCAGATCTCTGGCAGCCAAAACCTCATAGTAGATCATTCAGGGACTGAGGGAAAGAAATTAAATCAGTTGTTTGCTACAAATAACTCATCCAGTTGTATCTGACATGACTCTGCCTCATTACTGGATATTGTCGATGCTCTGAGCTGTGACCTATAGCCAGGATCTCAGGGCATCAAACCCTGTGTGACATCTGAAGATACATGCTTGGCTGTTACATGCTGCTGCAAATGGACCAGGAAGATCAAATTGTTCACATGGGTCAGAGGGAAAAAGCACTCCCAAAATAAAGGTGATGTTTCTTGGACAAAAATAGGTGATCCAAGAATGCGCTGCATCTCTGTAACTGGGACACTTTTGGGTTTGATGATAATTTTTGGCTCCTATCAAATACACTTTCAGTCACATATTTCATGGGCGTCTTCTGATCTCCCTCAATAATATATTTTATCTGAACCAGAGCTTCCTTCTCTGGTTATAATAGCATTAGCTATTATAAATATAGCATTTCTTATATATGTGTTTTCCTAAAACTCTGTGATTCTGTAGCATTTTCTCCCTCCTGACATTATGGAAATTAATTTTTAGACAGAATCAAAACATTCAACTATTACTTCTGTTACCAGGAACTTCTCAGAGCCAGCGGAGGAAGCCATTTTAATGGAGATGGCTTCGGTATCCATGAAAAGGTATCTAACTTACACTTCCAGTAATGGGTGCAAAACGCTGTCTTCAGCCATTTCACTGTGATACCATCCAAGATTATTGGGCTAGAAAACATTGAAACACCTGCTAGGAAACTAGCAGTTGCTCTCTAATGTTTGAAGGCAAACCACAGAGTTGTTATCCATCAATACTCACCCACATCCCAGCCAAGAGATTCAGACTGGATGGAGGTGGTTTCTGCCTGTACATAATGTCTGTGAGTGTAGGGTCCAACAGCCTCAAGTACCTACAGCCATCCTTCCCCATTATCTCCATCTCAGTGGAAAGAAACGCTGCTATGAGTTGCTTTTGCTTGGTCTCCACTAATACTTGGCAGCCTGCAAGAGGAAGAGTTGAGACAGAAACCAGGTTCTCCTTTGTAACACAAAGGAGACAATATGACAATATGTTTTCCCAATCACTGAAAATAAAACAGATGATGAAGTTTTCCAGACGCAGTGATGGACTGCTGTTTCCAAAGTGAGGCTGTGACGGGGTTCCAGGGTCTGCTCCTCATTTTGCTGGCTGTGAGCTATGGCAGCTGCTGTGTCCCACACTGGCTGCAGAGCCTGCCCAGGCACCCCAAGATCTCCCTAACTCGGTACAAAAGAGGGCAATCAGTCACTTCTGCACTGTGTCTGATGGCACATCCGCACAAAGTCGTGGGGGTTCTCTTTCCAGAATTTGTTGTATTTTGCTTGGACATGGGGCTTGTTCCTAGTGCAGAGAGCCATGCTTTTGGCATGAGGGATGCTTAATACCTGAGTCCAAATAGCAAGTTGGGTTAGCAGGGCAACCAAGAGCATGTCTTCCCTCATCTGCCACGGATTTCCTGCAGGAACTGCAGCAGCTCCTGTAGCCTCTCTGTTCCCGGTTTCTTTCTCTGCAGAACAGAGGAAAACAGCAGGTTTCCCTGACTATCACAACGTCAAGCAGTCAAGACTAGGAGGCCCTTTAGTATAAAAAGTCATAAAATTTTCAGCAAATTTTGAGGGGAGTAGGAAGACAAACAACTCACAGGGGTAGAAAACTGCTCAAAACAAACCCCAAGAAAAATGTGATATAATAGCCCCTCGCACTGTGCCCAGGAACAGCTTCCTATGGCTTTGTACGGAAGTTACCAGCAGAAATTTCTGTTCTATAGCATTGTGGCATTAAGGTGCATTCTAACTCTGAAGCACAATGAATTTAATACGATTTAAAATATGGTGGTTTAAAGCCTAACTAAAGAACTTCTGGTAATCTCATATCATAGGCTTTACATTTTAAGCTATATCATTAAACTCCAATAGTGTGAACAAGAAGGCCAGGTTCAGCTGTTCAGAGCAGTGAATCTTTTTCTCCTGATGTGCCATGCAGTCAAAGGCATCAACACTCTAACAAATATTAAGAAATCTGTCACTAGGTATCATCCAGCTGGAAAGAACAAACTCCCCAGGGCTCACTGTTGACAGCACTGGAAGAAACAGCCTCACCTGGAATCACAAATTATTTCATCCCAGGGAACGCTTCAGTGTGCAGCCCTTCCACTCCACATATGGGCGACAGGCTATTTTCTGCACTAATTAAAGGATGTTAAAGTGAGATCAGCCATTCCTTATTGCCTGTCTCACATTTTGTGTTCACAACTGCGTTCAAGCACAGCTGGGGGTGGCTAAATATTAACCAAGAACAACTAAAAAAAAAAAAAAGTCAATAATTTCTAGATTAGTTGCCTTTTATTTCCCCATCCTAGTGACTACAATTTTACATGCCATTTTCTTATTTACAATTCACATGGCTGAAGCACCCCTGGAGCTAATGAATAACCACACATCCAGATCTTTCCCTTAAATTAAAGAATTTATGGGAAATGGAGAACTGGCTCCCTGTAGGCAGGTACATGTGTATTTGCTGACAGCAAATCCATCCTAGTACTAACACAGCTCTGTGGAACTGGATCAGGGCTGACCTGGGTCCACCCCACCAGGGTGCACAGAGGCAGGTCCCAGCATGTGCTCAGGTGCCAATATCCACCTCACTCACTACCAGGGTGTTTGAGCTTTCTCTCTGCCACAGTCCTCCTGCCTGGTGCAGCACAGAAGGCAGGGAGGGGATAGCTCCTGCCATGGCTTCACAGTGAGTGTAAGCCCCAGGCACCCAATATGCTCATGTGGGATGTCTGTGGGGGACCCAGAGCGAATCCAAGGATGCCCAAGACCACAGAAATATCTCAGCCCCTGCACCACCCTTCACCCTGAAACCCACATACAGCAGCCTTTCTATAGTGCAGACTCTCCTACAGAGACAAAACAACACAGGCCTCAAAATCACACCAACTCTGAATCAGAAAAGGTACAAGAAATGCCAAGAATTTCCCCAAGGGCAACCAGATTCATCCACGCATATTGCTTTGCTATGGCCCCACTACCCACACAAATCCCAGTTGAAGTTTGTTCCTCCCAGAAGCACATTATGAAATTCCAGCATCTCAGCCCTGTGAAACCCCAACCAAGAACAGATGTGAGAGACACTCAGGTTCCAGCCAGGGCAGAGCCCACGGTGTGAGCACTTGCTGCCTCCCACTGTGCCCATCAGGGGCCTGATTCCCAACTTCAGTGAGCAGGCACAGAGACAGGAGCAGACAGACCAAAATTGCCCTCTCTCACCACGGCTCAGCAGAATGCTCAGGGCTCTGATGCTTCAGCCCTGTCTCTCCCCAGCCCCAGGAGAGCACTGCCCTGCTTGTTCCTCCTCAGGGGCACACAGCAGACTGCCTGAATTCTCTCTGCACAAGCACTGACATTACAGTTTCCCAGGCCGGTCTCTGCCCAGCAGCAGCTGGAAGCCCAGGTGCAGTATTCCTTAAACCTCACAACCAAACCACCAGAGCTCGCGTGATTAACGCGTGCCAGGACAGGGACAGAGCTGGGCTGATAATACACGCTGTCCCCACTGTGTGACACACCAGCCAGCCCAGTGCAAGACAAATGGCTGTTTCCTCTCATAGGTGCCAACAGAAATCGTATTTCAGACAAGTCAGATCCATCCATTCTAGTGAAATGCCAAAACATCCCAGTATGGAAGCTCCATCTCCTTACTGACGGCAGTGAAAGAGAACAGCTCACATATCAGTCACACAAGTTTCTTTTTGCTGTTGGCAAGTTAAGAAAGTATGTTCAAAATGGGCAGTAAATAATCTGCCTAACAATTCAGAAATATCTGCATTTGTTTGTGCCTCTGTTACAGAATTAATCTCCCTGGAGATCTTTTAGTGGCATGGACTCATACAAAAAGCAGCAGTGCAAAATCCCACATGGCACACAGTCGGCTTGTTTGTCACATGGGCTTGTTCTCTGGAGCCAAAAGTCTGAAATGCATCAGGATAAGACATTTGGGAAACAAGACCTCCAGCAATTTCTGTTTCGGCCTGATAGGAGCACACATAATATTATCAAGTAAGACAAATTGAGATATATCATAGCAAAAGTTATCTTCATGGCAACTTGTCACCTGGACTGATTCTAACACCTTACAAGTTTCTGTTAAGGTCACAAAGTTAACCCACCTACAGACAAGAGGAGAACACAATCTCAACACCACCTAGTACAAAATGTTTTTAGCTCAGATAGTTCTGCCTGTTGATGATAGCAGAGACACATAGGTGTTGGGAATGCTGCTGTACACGGGCCCATGTGCATATGGCAGCTGCTCTCACGGCCAACAGCCCCAACCTGCCCTCAAGCTACCAGAACTGAGGGCCAATAATTACAGAAACTTACTGCTGCTGGAACTCTTTGAGGGAGAGAGGTGAAACCAAGATTGTTTCTTGCTCCAGGGGAATTCTTGCCCTTATTACCAGTTAATTCCACAAAGAGTAGCCACTGCAATTTAAAATCCTCTATCTATGCTTTAGCCTCTGTTCCCATGTGAGGATTTTTCCACGGCTGTACCTGAACACCACAGTTGCTCTGTCACTGTCGTTATGGAGCACAGTGAACACTGGGAAGCCATCCTTGAAAAAGTAACACCGCTGAGGGCACCACCCGAGGCAGAGGGTTGGGCTCCTCTCACCCAGCACTCTCTGTGGGCTGAAGTCCAAGGGTCTTTCCAGCTGCTTCAAACCAGGGCAAACCAGGGCAGTTCAGCCCACCCAAGGGGGATATTTGAGAGAGGTGTAGTGAAAGACCCATCGGAATTGCTCCACATCCCATTTTAAGAGAGCTCAAGCTGGATGAGGTGAATGCCTTCCAAAGTGATCACATTTGAAAAATACATCAACCCAAATACTGGAACACATTAGTAACACCAGATGGAAAATTTCTGCTCTGTAGTATCTGCAAAAAGACAACACGAGGTACAACCAAACCTGTCTGCCCCACCCACTGATAAGCATTCCTGCTTATCAGCTCATGCTGAATTTCAGGCACCTTTCAAACAAGAAAACTGAAATTTTTCAGCCCATCAACCTCAAAGATTAATTACATTTTTAATTAAAATTAATGTTTTCACACTGAAATGGCCTTTATAATGTCCCTGTTGCACTGAAAAGAGACGGGAGGAGAGGAACTTCCCTAACTACTGTTGCTACTCTGCTCTGTTGTAAACTCTGCTTCAGGGTACCTGTGCAAGAGCAGTGTCAACACATGGACTGTCTTTAAATCCAGCTGAAATTTTAGAAATACTGAGTTCATACAAAGAAACAGAAGTGTAGCATTAACTGCCATCACTCCCAAATTATTTTTAATCCCTTCTTACTCCATCTTTACAGTAATTATATGAGCCTTACTTTGCAAAAATTGCATGTCACACTATGCATGAACAACTTGATTAAGTCATCTCCTTCAGTAAGTAATAGTCCTTCATTTAACATTAATGATCAATGCATGTAGTAGCTAAAGATATTAGTTTCTTCATATTCAATTATTGTAAACAAAGCTGCCTCAGGAGGGCATCCATAGAAATATTGGGCAGTTATAGAAAAGGGTTAATCATCTCTCATGAGTCGCTAAGCAACGGTATGCTGCTTTTATGGCATGTTTTGCCAGACAGAGCTGTGGCAATGATACAACCTTTCTGCATCTTATCCAGAGAGTTTGCTAAAAACTTGCCTGCAAACAAACAAAACAACAAACTCCTGCTGCAGATTTAAATTTAGCTTCTGGCAGCTGTTAAGTTTTCAAATTACTTTAGTACATTTAATTTTCTGTTCCAAAACATACATTGTATTTTAATATGACTTAAGACCTGGAAAAGGGGACTAACTAAAATGCTGCTGTAGAACTGAAACCAAAGAAGCCCCAGTATTCAGTAATATTCAGTACCCCACTACCAAGTCACTTCACGAGATGTGTCAAATACAACAAATGAAAACAAACTTGGAAGACTGCAGAAATTCAGAAGTCAGATTCAGGCTTCAGAAATTGTCTCTTCTCCCTCCCAGAAGGGAAAGAGAGCCTGAGGTACAGGCAGCTTCAAGCAGCCGCACTGGAGGTGCAACCCAAACGACATCAAGACTGCATCAATCATCAGGGGTTGCTGAGGGCTGGTAATTCATAAATTCAGTCTTATTTATTTGTGCTTATCTGGCTGTGTATATCTGATAAACACCTTAATCAGAGGGAAGGATGCATCCTATAATGAGCAAAGCCAAACAACAAAGATTTAAATATCTATGAGCCCTGGGGAAATACCTTTCCAGCCTTTGAAAGTTAATTTCAGAGACTTGCTTTTGCAAAGGCTCTGGGAACATTTAAACTCACACACGAACATCAAGACTGTTTCGGACAGAAAACATGTAAATCAAACATATACGTCACTCCTTGCCCAGCCTCAGTCATTTAGTCTCAGCCAAGCTCTGTGAAACAACACAAATAAAATCTTTGTGCTGCCAGAATTTTCTAGCAAAAACTACTAATCAGATTTTATGGAGCCAGGTTTTGCTTTGTTTCCTGCTAATTTCTTAACTGTCTTATATAATAGACCTACTTACAATAATATTCTGGTCTGTGCTTATTACAGGGGATGTATCAACTTACTGGGGCAAGAAAGAGCTCAGCCCAAGCTCCCAAGCTGCCACTGAAGCTGTGCAGCAGTCCAACACTATCACCAGGAGCACAGGATTGGGAAGGCAGCCAGCGGCTCTGGAGGTGCTCCGACCCTCCTTTGGTCACTCTGAATGTTCACTAGCTCTTAACAAAGTAAAAAAAATCCCAAACTGTTCTGGACTAACAGTTGGGCTGATGAATGCTGGCAAGAGTACAGAGAGGGTCAACAACTCTCGTGACTAAGATCAGTTTTACTTGGGAGCAGAAAGGACATCTGTGTAAAGCAGGTTGCTGAATAATGAGTTTGCCTTCTGGCAAGTTGCTCCAAGCAGGCTGGGAGGTCTCCTTTGGAAATGCTGGAGCTAAAGACAAGGTCTATGTGAAGGAGTATTACATCATATTACTTTGCTACACAATTGTTGCCTTATCCAACCAAATCACAAGAAAAAGGACTCGTGGGATGCAGTCACTCCAGGCACTGGGAAATCTGACATCAAAGACAAGCTGTGGGGAGCTGGCAGCACTTCTGGAAGCAGAACCAGCAGCTAGAAAGAAGAGAACAGAGTCAGGAAACCTGGGCAGAGGAAAGCTGGGGGTGTGCCAAAGGGGCAGGGTGGAGGTGTTCCTGGTGGTTATTCCCCTCCTGCTCAGATGCAGGAGCACAAACTACAGCTGTGCACCACAGAGACACATTGGTCCTCACCTCACTGTACACTTGAACTTGATGCTTGACTTGCAAGATTGGCGATATTTAAAATGCATATGCAAGTTCCTTTCTGCTCTGGAAACAAGCCCAAGCTGGAAAAGAGAAATTCAGCTCTACACCTCATATGTGAAGCCCTTTGAAGTCCTTGTATCTGTGGTTCAGTCCTTTTTCAGCATATGACCTACCGGCCAAAGGAACCTGTGTGTTTTTAAGCCAGGCTTTCAAACTCACTTCCTAAATCTTAGGATAGTTCATGGTGTTTTGGAGGCAACAACAAGCTTCCATGTCTTTAAGTGACTCCTTGTACATCTGAAATTAGGTAAAATACCAAGTGCCCAGGAACCCAGTCAGACTCTTTCAGGTAGTTCTAACAGCAGGGGTGGACAGTGACTCAGTGGCTGAGGAGTGGAAGTGAGTCATGAAGCAGCATTTCTCCTTACTGAGCCAGAGTGTCCTACACTGAGCCAGGGCCTCTGAACGACAAAGTGATTACATTATATTTCTGCTGCATTTTCTGAAAGAAGCTAATGAGATAAAGCTGGAGGGGAGAGCCCTGAATGCCCCCCTTGGAAAGGCAGGGCTCTCCACACACTGCCAGGGCCACTTTCTCACACAGGGGCAAACAGCCTGCAGCAGGGATGTTCACTGCTGGGGCTGCTTGCTTTTTTTGACAATATGAAGACAGAGCTGGAATGGGCCTCTGGGGATCACATGATCTTCTGCCCTCCTGAACAATAGTATTTGAAAAAATTAGTTAATATTATCAGAATTATTTCTTTGGGACCAGGAAAAGCATACAGACATCCTGAAAAACAGGAAATCTCAAGTAATGCTCTCTTGCTTAAAGCATGTAGGTCACTCCCCTGTTCCTCCTCGCCCTCCCCCCCCTCCAAGCATGTTGTAATACAGACAGGCAAGAATTTGGGGCACAATCATTCCTTATATTCTGAAAAAAACAAGCAAAACTGACAGCAGCATGCATTTACCCAGAAACAGCAAGCTAGTTTATCTGTGTGCCATTAATTAACCTGTATTTTTTCTAGCCTCATAACCCGTGCTTCCCTGTCAATCTCCTGTTTTAGTATCCAGATCAGATCTGGTTTAGCTCACATTTCCACAGAACTCAACAAACCATCGCTCTGCTGGGGGGGATGGCTCAGAATATATCAAGCTCTCCTTGTGCAGTTGCTTCCAGCCATCTTCCACTGTAAACCTTCCCCAGGAGGGACTCGGGTAACCTGTCACCTGCCAGCTTAGCTTAGCTTAAAGGATGACTATTGAAGATAAAAAGAAAACCAGTAACTTAAAGTGCTGACTGATTTTTTTGGGAAACAAATTGTAATTTCTTCAGCAGCTCTAAATTCTCCTAACCTGAAATTTGTTACTATACTTATAGATCCACATTTGATATTTATGTGTAGTCAGGCTCCTTTTAGCCAGGGAAATACCACTACATGGAAGGAAGCCATCTGTTCCAAAACAATCATGTTGACCTTGTTTTCCAGCAGGCCTAGAGCTAAAAGAAAGGAAAGTTTTTATCTCTCTGAGGAGACAAGGTGCCATGCTCTTGAAACGCAGAACAGCTTCATGGGGACACTCAGAATCCCTGCCATAATGTATGGAAGGATGTGACAGGCAAGATCAGGCTGCCAGAGCAGGGGGTGCAACAGGTATTTCCATCTTTTTGAGCATCAACTCCAGCCGTGACAGATTCTGAGGCTGCCTGCCCAGCACTTTGGAGAAGCAGGGAGCAGTGAATAATTGCACCAAAGAACTACTCTTCTGCCTTTGGTACCATACCTGTGAGAGCAGCTTGTAGCTGATCCGTTGGAGTCATCTGATGTGCTGGTTTACATGGGACACAGAGCCCTTTGGAAATCCCAGTGTTGGAAGCTGGAAAAAACCCTTATTTCTCACCTTAGAAGAAAACAAATGCATTCCCTCAGGCATGAGAGAATAGGCATCTCTTTAAACTTCTAAACTTTTAAAATTTAACTTTAGAAGCTATTCTTTTTCTCATAAAAGAAACAAAGAACAGAAATATCACAATCCCATCTCTGAGTGCTCTGTAAATAATTAATGGTGACACACCTAACGTAACCAGCTCTGTCATTACACGAACTCCCCAGTGCTTTGCTGTGTGAGTAAGACATTGACTGCAGCCCTGGGGAGCTGGCAGATTTGAGGAGCCTTGGTGAGCTCTCCTGAGCACAAATTGAGAGGTCAGAAGCAAGCGAAGAACTCTAATGATTTGACCAGCAACCAGTTGTGCTTCTTCTCACCCCATAACACTGTGATCACTAATGAGCACCAAGGCAGGCAAGCAGACAGGCCTGTGCTCTGATGAGAATGCCTGAGGGAGGGAATACCCATCCTTTATTGCCACAGGGCTCACACTTGCCCCTGGACACTGGCACAAGACCACGATTAATGTCAAAATCTATTGGACAGTTTCTGGTTACTGTTGACCTGGGCTGGGGAAAGACTCCTGTTTAAACACAGATTGTTTTGGTCCCTTGTGTTAATCTTTCTCCAATTATTATTTTTCCAGACAAACTTACATTTTTGCTGAGTACAGACAGCAAAAGATGAAATGGCTGGCTGAATCGGTTATTTTTTAAAAAGAAACCTTATACTTGCTTTGCAATTAGGAGGAAAAAATGTGTCTGGAGAATATGGAAAATTTTCAAACTTGTTTTTAAACCTGCCAGCCTTTTCCACAGAGAATGCTTCCAGTCATAGAAATCTCAGAGCAAAGGCCAACAGCTGTCCTCATCCACATGTCAAGGACTCCAGGAGAGGGAGCTCAGAGCCTCCCAGGTGCTCAGGATCACCTGCAGACTCAGACTTTGGTGTCCCAGAAGATTTCTTGTTGCTGGTGGCTTCCCAGTGTTGTAATGCATCTCACATGGCAAATTTCTCTGGGTGGCTTTTAACAAACTCTTCAGAATTTATTGCTTTCTTGCAGCCACATCTTCTAAAAAATCCTTTTCTTTTTTAACATGATATATGACTACATCTGACAGAAAGGCATCTGATTTCTTAGGGAACAACAGCTCCTCAGTAGGACCCTTTTAAATGAACAACTAAAAAAAAAAGAAAGCATCATTTGTGGAATCAACATTTGACATGAGGCCTCAAAACCAGTGTTCTTTTTAGATTCTAACTGCTTTTCTCCTTTTGATTTTGTTTTATTCCCATACTTTGTAAGTTCCTGTTTGATTTCCCCTATGTTCAATACTCCTCAATTTTTGCTAGCAACTCTGCTAGCAAAAGAGATGACCTTCATTATTATTCTACATACAATGTATGCTCCATCTGTGAGCAACATGATTTGCTTTGCTGATACTTTTTCCCCTGCTAATATAAATAACCAACCTAAGCTGTGATATCCAAACTGGGCTCTATCCCACATCCCAGACTCAGTGGCTCATAATGCTGTAGAATTCAAATCTCACAATATCAGGAGTTATTACTAAAGCCAGGTATGCTTATAATGTCACTAATTTATTAGAATCACATCTTTCAATCTGTAGGTTTCTCCAGGCCTTGAAATTAATAAGAACTTGAACAGAGGAATCTCAAAGGCTCAGAAGGCAAAAAAGAAGAGCTCCAGGAACGATGTGCCACAGGATCCAAGTTACAAATCATCCATCCTTGGACATCCTTTTTCTCAGGCTGTGATTCTATGGGGAAGAGAGTCAATTGGTTCATGATCTCTGATTGCTTGTGACAGGTTATATACAAGACTTCTTGATGTTGACACCTGTACAGTGAGCTCTATCACTGCCAAAATCAATGCAAACCTCATTTCCTCCTGATCACACCTTCCATGGGTTTGCAGGGACAACGCTACCCACTCCCCACAGCAAGCAATGATCTGAGAAGCTGGAAATAATCTCCTCACTTAGGATTTCATCAGCACTGCTGCTCTGCTATGTGAAGTAAAAAAAATTCCCTCTCATGGTCCCAGTAGAAAGCAGGTCACCTTTGTGAAAAGGGCAGAGCATTACTGGTTTTCCTATCCTGCTCTCCCACTTTAGTCCCAGTTTGTTCCTAATCTCTCCATAGCCAGTCTCCTGTGCTGTGTGGTGGTACACTCACCATCTGTCATTCACTTACAGACAGCACACAAACCTCAACAACCCCAAACTCACCACACTGACACATCAGCTGTCCTAGTCCCAGCATCTACCACTTCTCAGGGTCACCTCTGGTCCTCTTGGGAAAGAGCCAGCCCAGCCTCTGAACTCCTCAGCAGGGACATCCTGCTTTCTGCACTGATACCAATTTCTGCAGGTCCACAAAGAAGCCTTTCCAGTGTTCCTCTGGCCTTCCATTTACCTCTGCTTCTGCTGCTCTTCAGAAGAGCTACAGCTCAGCTGGCAGTTTATCCCATCGCTCTCCCCATCTGCCGGGCTCTGGTTTCTCAGCTCGGGACAGTCAGTCTGTTGCATCCCTGGTTTCAGTCCATTCCAACAAACCCCTCTGCTCCCCAGCATAAGATTTCTATATCATCTCTGCCCCTCTAAATGTCTAAATAGCCCCTGTACTCTCCTATCCTCACAAGGATGTACCTGCCCAGGGAGCAAGGCCAGCTCCTCTGAAAGGGTCCAGACTGGCCATCATATCTGCAGCCTGAGAAGTGGGCTCTGGAAATCATCTCCTTTCAGAAAAGGCAGATCATCAGCTATTGCAGTTCTAGGACAACTCTCTTTTCACTGATGATACTATCTGGTTTCATCTGCCAACATTTTTTTTCACCTGTCAAGAACAGTGCAGCCCATTGAATAAGTGCATTTTATTGTGATAAGAAGCTTTAGAATCTGGGGCCTATGTGTGTATGGAGAAGTTGATATGATCAGTTAAACTTTTCTACTAATCAATTCAAGAATGCAAACCCAAAGTAAATTGGCCACAGTGCTGAAAGATGAAAAACATATTCAGTTTTCAACAAATTTTTTCAAACTTTGCTCTTTCAAAGGCTGTAGCTAATTAGGTTCTGCCTACATATCTGTGGGATTTCAGAAGTCCATGAAAACAATGCCCAAAGACAGCAAGGTTTATAAGACTCAAATGTTTTCATAGTGTGGGTTTTGTTTCTCATTATACATCTGACAGGCAGAATAACAACTTTCTACTCACATTGTATAGGTAATTAAAGTCAATGTTTGTAGACAATCCTACGCCCCCCACAGTCCCAGCACTCCAACTGTGTAGGTGAAGCTAAACCTAACATTTTGTCAAGGCCAAGCAGCATCCTTCTGTTCTAAGGCAGCTTCAACTAACCATTAGGGGATGGGATTGCTTTGGGAGTAAAACTGCCTATCTTATTCCACCTCTGGGTAAAAGGCAGCAGCTCTTAAAGACACTTAAACAACCTCAAGAGGAAGAGCTGAGCAGTGAATAATTCACCATTTAGGTATTTATCCAGTTTGGACCTTGTCTAAAATACTACTCATCCAAAGCAGAATCTAATGAACTCTTTGATCATAGCATGTTGGCAACTGAAGTTAAAGCTCATCACAACATCTTCTGTCAAGCACTGATTCAGCATTAACTCAAAATGATCCAAGTCACACCCAGAAGGTGTTTATCAGCAGGATAAACAGTGAACAAACTTAGACAACTCTGCTTCCTTTGATAATACACAGCTTTAGGCTATGAGGTACAGCAGAAATCCAGCCTTCCAGTGAAATCCATGTCTTGCCCTGTTAAGGGCATTTACTTGCCCAAGAACTCTCTTCTAGAAAACATTGGTATGGTTGAAGTGGTTGCAACAAGTGAAATGTAGCTGGTGGTCAGAGCTCTATTACATAAGTTTTGCATGAAATTGTTAAATCATGTATATGCTTGACTGACAACAATGACTATCCAAAAGCTATTTACAGTGATATCGACAAACCAGTGAGATCATTGTCCTCCTCCCTCACTTCCCAATACCTGGATTCTAGCAGATCCAGGTATATCAACTGCGTCTTCATAATGAAAACAGAAATTTAATTATTCACAAGCATTCCCCTTGAGCTTTCTCTGGGCTTTTTGTGAATGATTAACAGAGCAGCTGCTCCAGACAGCACTCTCAATCCCTGCTTGCTGGCCTGTTAAAAGCAGTGACTCATCAGCACATGACGTCAAACCCTCCTCTCCTCTGAAATGGCAGGAAGGAGGTTTCATTAAAAAGATAAAAAAAGGTATCAACATAACAGCCTGAACTTCCTCCCAAACACACGGGGCTTGGTCAGGGGTCATCTCTGCTGCTGCCTGAAGAGCTACACTGTGCATATGCACCAACAGCTCCTTCAAAAGGGTAAACTTTCCCATTGAATAACAAAACCATAAAACATACTTCTTCAGACAAGTTGATTTATTAGAAACTGACTCAAAAATCAAAACAACCCCCCAGCATTAGGCGTTCTGGTAAACCCTGCTCGTGCATCCCGCAGGAACGCATCCTGCTCAGTGGGCTCGGCAGGGCAGGGAGTGCACACCCTGTCCTGGCTCTCCCCCCACTCACTGCGAGGTAAGAGGACTTTCACAAGATGTTGACTCAACCCAAAGTGGCTGTTAATCAGTCCTTGAGATTACCCAAATAATATTGCATTAACACCCGATAAGGATACCCAAACAGGCCCGCAAAGAAGCATCAACAAGGCCAGTGCTGTCAAATTCCAGATCCTCTGTACCTTGCTAAGGTTGTGCAGAAACATATAGACATGAGAACCTCATCCTTAAACACAGCCCTGAATTTGTGAAAAAAACCCTCGTTGTGGTGCCATCAGAGTTAAAAACAGAAGTAGTAACCTAGAAAGGGGCTTCTCTGTAGTTAAAATTCTAGTTTTTACTCCAGGCTGCAAGTCCTGTCACATGGACCATGACATTTTACCCAGAAAACCTGCAATGTGATGGAGAGGGGAACAAGCCAGGTAACTTGAGATTTAGCCTTAAATGGGACTAATTACTAACATCTGTGATACCTTATTTTTTCTGCTGGCTTTAGGCACCACAGCCAAGCCCCAGCATCCTTCTATCCCAGCTCCCGCGGCAGCGCATCCCAGACAGCAGCCACTCCTCAGCTGGGAACAGCAGGGCAGGGCAGGAGATATTTTTAGCTCTGGTCCCGGCTGCAGCATCGCTTACAGCTCGCGATTCCCGACTTCCCCAGCATAGCGCTGGAAGCAGAAACACTGCTGCTGGCTCGACCTCTTCACCAAAGGCAGTCAATTAGGGAGTAGAGTGGAGGTGTGGAAGGAGCACGTGGCAGCGTTGGGCCATCCACACACACGGGGTTTGTGCCAGAGATGGAGATTGCAGCTGGAGCAGGGCTGCACTCCCGCCTGCGCTCCTTTCCCTCACACCTCGTCAGGCCACAGATAAGGTGTGAAAGCCCAGGGATGACCAAAACAACTGACCAAACACATACCACAGAAAAGGTGCTGGAAACACAGTGTTACACACAGGCTGAGAGTTGCCATGACAGCGGCCTCTGCCCAACACACTTTTAATTTAAAAATAATCAACACCGTCTTTCTGTCATTCTAGTGTCAAATGGGTTTCGTGTCCGACCTTTTGGCTGTTAGTATTCTCAGCCTTGATTCAGTTTAACTGCTTATTTTTCCTGTGGGGTCTCTGTCTATCTGCAGTCCCACTCAGAAGTTTTCTCACATAGATATGCAGTAAAGAGATGGAAAGTTCACAGCAAAAATGTCCCCTGGGCATCCAAGTTAACTCTGGACAACAGAGTACACTAAAATGCGAGTGCTCATCTTTCTAGAATTGATTAGCAACAAAGGTGCCAATGGACTTGAATTTTGCATGTGCCTCATAATCTCATATTTAGACTCTAAATAATATTTCAGTTTGCAAAGGCACCAAGCTGCTATCTGACAGCTGCCATAACACCCTATGCAAAGCATCACATACTGCAAAATTCACCTGAGCTAGACCGAGGGCTGCAATTACCTAAGGACAAGAAATGGGGAATACAATACCAAAAATGTGGTCATTCCTCACACAAGGCTTTCCAAAAGACTTTGCATTCTTGGCAGAAGCACACACAGAAAGGAGAAGAGAGGAGAAAGTTGCAGAAGTGCCATCAGCAGGAGCTGAGGGCTGAGAACACAGCTCCTGGGCTCTACTGCCCTGCCTTCCCTGGAGAGACAGAGCCTTTCCTTCCCTCCGTGGAAAGTCAGTAAGAGTGAGTAGAGAAAGGAAGAGACGGGACATGAAGGGGAGTTTATGCAGAAACAGACATCAGGAAAAGGAAAGGAAGAAAAACAAGTTTGGAGAAAACTGGGAAGATTTGCAAAAAAGTGGTAAAGACAGCATGGGGCAGTGGCCATCCAGAAATAGAAAGCAGAATGAGCGAAAGCTGTGAGTAACACCACTAAAACTATCCCTCTCCAAATGGTGTGGAGGCTGCATCTGAAGATCCTCTTTCTCATTCCTCCTTCTTACAAAAGTCTCTCCTCTGGAGGAGGGCTCACCATCTTTGCCCTGCTCCCTGCTCCTGCAGGGACACTGGAAGCAGGGGAGTCTGCCTTCACTCCTGCCACCAGCTGGCACCGAGGACTTCTCTAAAGCTCTTGGCTGCCATCCCTGACTAAGAGATCTCCTGCTTCCCCAGGCTGTGCCAAGAGAAAGCTGCATGCCAGGGACCTGGAGGACCTCCCTCCTACTCCTGGCCAGGATCACCTTGGAGCAGAATGGGAGCAGTAAGCACTTTCACTCCTGTTTACTTGTGCCACGCTATAATTGCTTGGCCTCACGCACACAGCCTTTGGCAGCTACAGAAACTCATTACTTAAAAAAATTACAGAAACACCTTAACAACCCCATATTTGCCATCAGTACCTTCTTATAAGATAAATCTGGTATTTCCATTAAGGAACAGAAGGAAAACAGAGGTTCTCATCCCTCTTTAAGTACCCCTTTGCTTTTCTCTTTTTTCTTTTACTGGAGTAATCTGCAAATATTTAGGGTCTTAGATTTTCCCCATTCTTCTGCTCCAATGTGGTTATATCCTCACACAGGATGCACAGGCTGCTCTGCCTGTTAATGCATGGCAGGACAAGCCAACTAATGGCAAACCCTTGTGTCTCCCAGACAGCCCTTCCACTCTTCCTGCTGTCCCAAAGGATTTAATTTCCCATTTCTTCTGGAGGTCAGTGCAATATCTTGGGACACTGTTTGGGCACTTACATGCTGAACAGGACTAACCTGACCACCACACTCTCTGAGATCAGCTACCCACGAGTGCTCTTAGCCCTTCCCATGCAGCAAAACACAATTTAGAGTAAAAGCATTTTAAGCTGATATTTTTGAAGCAGAGTCTTACATGCAATTCCTTCCTTCACTGTTTGTCTTGGCCTCAAACAACACCCTGTTTCATATTCTGAGTTTCCTGCCCTCCAGAAGAGCCCTCCCTGTCAGAGGTGAGCCCTTCTGCTGCCTTCCAGCTGGAAAATTATGTGCAGGAATCTCACACCCACAGCCAGAACCTGTTAGAATTTAAACAAGCTTTATCTCTTATTAATTTTATCTTAAAGCATGATTCCAGAGTTGTAACAGTGAAAAGAGCTCCCCTTTTCCTGCATCTGAAAAGAAATAGCTGTTTCCCTAGTGCTGAGACAGCCAGGCAGAGGGGTTAATTTAAACCTCAAAAATGCAGGTACCCCATTAAAGCAGTCTGAGCTTTCTGACATGTTTGTAACAGAGGACACCACAAAGCTGAATCCAGGCCTTATGCACCCTGTTTTAAGAAGTTACAGTGTAAGAAAATAGGAGAAAGGAATTGTGCTTCTGATTTCATCAGTGTTGTTGGCTATTTACATTTTTTGAGCAGCTACCCATTAGCTGCAACTGAAATGGTTCACACAACACAATCAAAGTAAAAACCACTTAGCACTCCATAGTGAAGGCACAGCCAGCCTTGTACTTCACTGCTCCTGAGCATTACCTGGGTGTTGGACAGCAAAACAGAGAACTGGTTAGAGGGCCACTGCACAGGGGAATGTAATAGAGGTTTTTCTGTATCTGTGCTTGATATCACAAGTATTACTGGGCTTATCTCACATTAAAGGAGCTGGCATTAAGAAAAGCATTTCAACTGGGGGGGGGTGGTGGTTTGGGGCAGACTGTTCAAGAATGTTTTGGAATTACCACCACAGGCTGATTTGAATTTGTTAGAAAAACATCGCTCAGATATGATTTAAATGCAGCTGATCCTGCCAGGGACTGAAGGATGAACAAGACTTCTTGAGGTTTCAGTCCTTCCACTTTTGTGCCAGACTTAAACATAAATGCTGGCGTATACATTACAACACAACCTTTTTGGCATCCTAATTATTTTCATCATCATTCACAGAACTGTCATGCTAAATGTTGCTGTTTCCTCATATTAACCCAACCAGAATGAATCAATGTTTTATCGTATCTTAAAATAATGTACGATATTTCATTGCCCTCTGCAGTACCTCTTTGCCAGCAGAACATTCTTGTCATTGCCAACATAACACTCTGTGTCAGCTCTTGCCAAACAAGAACTGATTATCCAAGCCAGTTTTCCCTCTGAGAACAAGGCAGCACCACCTTGTCCCTGAAAAAAGACACCACAAAAAGACAGACACCCTCCTTCATCCCAAATGCAGCTGTCAGCTTACAAACCCAGCCAACTTTTTGCTGTTTTCCCCAGAATATTTCCTTCTTGCCACATTGTCATGTTGTGCTTTCAGAGCTGTTATCCAGCATAATACTCATCTAGGACCACATCCCAAGCCCTCTCGAGAAATAAAAAAGAACAGATTCTTTCACCTGAAACTTCTCTGGAGATGTTCCTCTGTGACTTGTCATTGTTGGCTCAGCTCAGCTAAGGCTGCCTCCTCACTGTGAGCTTGCAGAAGGACCATGAAGCGTGATCTCCACAAGACAGGGAGACTTAAAGCTGCTGACAATTTATTCATGCAAGATCCTGGTTCAGAGAGCAGCTGAAACCCTCAGCAAGCTCTAATGAATTTGTCACCCTGTGTAACTGGGGATTCTACATTCAGCATTGTTTTTCACAACAGACACGCCACATTCCCCTCTGCAGGAGAAAGACATCAGCACTCTATTCTCCACTGCAGAGCCTGGTGTGTAGTGATAGGTACTGGGTTTGGAGTAGGAACTCCAGAAGACATGAGAATTCTCAGTGGTAATTTTAAAAGGAGATGACAGAATGCTGTCAACTTTAAAATACCTTCTGATTGTTCCCCCCACCAAGTTTCCTTTCAGCATTAGAGAGCAGCAGTTTTACCACACTGATACACAGGGGTAACCAGATTTTTCCATATCGGTAAATACACAGAAATGTTCCTGACCTCATATTCCTGGACTGTCTTTGAAACCTACAGTTACAATCAAAGGCAAAAGTCCTCAGCCAAACTGCTACTGTCCCCTCCCTTACTGGGGGGCATTGCAGACCAGTCACAAGTTTGTATTCAGTCAGTCCCTTCCACAAAAATTGAACAAATTTTGTAGTGTACTGGGAAAGAGGAATGCAAATAAGATGCTATTTATTTCTAGACAGCTGAAGGATTAGCTCTTAACTATTTTCTTTGCATGAAAACATGTGGTTACAAGAGCTGTTGAATAAGTAAATAAAAAGACAAAGTTAAGTGAACTAGACAACAGAATTTGAAATAAATACAATTCATGATAATATATACTGCTGGTCTTGCTTAGGCTTTGCTAAACAGTAATTTTAAGAATAGGTTCTTCCTTTCCCTTAGCCTGTGTCTCATTAGTCATGTTCCAAGGCAACAGGTTTCCATGACAGCAAACATTAACTCGCTTGCAGCACAGCCCGTTATTTCTGCTACGAACACTAAGCTTTCACTACTATACTCTAACCTAGACCAGCTATCTTCATGAAAAAAAAAATCCCTGAAATATCCGAACAGACATTTAAATCAACAGCTCTATTTTATTTGTACTGTGAACTTGCCAAGGAACATGCAAGCTACTGAATTTGGTAGGAATGTCATCAACTCCCCCAGAAGGATGCTGTTACCTGCTTTGAGCTCGCAAGTTCTGGCAGCCATCTAAATTGAAAATACAATGATGCAAGATGATGATGCAGACTCCATGCTCATAAAGGCACTGGATAAAGTTAATAAAAACTCCACCACAGGGATTAACTGCAGAACTGAGACCTTTGGGTTTAGTCATCTCATGCAGGGTGAGAGCAGAATCCCCCTCACACAGCAGCTGTGCTGACAGAATAATTTTCAAACGCATTTTCAGTGGAGCAGAACATCATGGACAGGCAGGGATGGGAGTTCTCTTTCTGTATTAAGCCCTGTTATTTTGAGGGGACTGTTACCTGAATGTCTCTGGGTATCTTTGAAAGCCCCACTCACATTGTTACACTCTTGTAATCTTTCCTTATAAACCAGTCCCTCCTGACACCTAATGTACCACTTCTGCATGCTGTCACTCCAATACAGCACAGTGCTAAGGAAAGGATACAAAAATGTGTTATCAATTCAAAGGACTGTAAAATAAAGGAAAAAATAGTAACTCATCCTTTTATAAGTACAGCATTATTCTGTCCAGTGAAAATTCAGACACACAATCACATCCAAACTTTACCGCAGGTTTCCCACCTGGGTTTCTGAAAGCACAGTGGGGCTTCGCAGGAGCAGTGAGGGGGAGGTGCTGAAGATTCCCTTTCAGTGGCTCTTTGTTAAGCAAAGGCTGATAGGAGGTAACCTAAATGTCAATTTTTCCTACAGTTATTTGTAAGAGTTGACACCTTTTAATGAAATTTATAATGAAAAAAGAAAACAAAAATTATAAAAATGAACTCTGTGAGATCCTGCCACTCTTGCCTCTCATGATGATCTGTCACACTTTTAATATTCCTTTTGACAATATTGCACTTCTTTTGATCCCAGTCTAATATCTGTCTCCTTCTTTTTAATTGCCATGATGTGTTCAAAGATATTACAACTCATGAGTTGCAGCAGTTGCAGACAGAGAACCAGCTCTGTCCCAGCTGGTGAGCAGTAAGATCACACAAAGAATCCTCCAGGCAGAGATGCCCATATGAAAATCAAGCAGCTTTCTGTTAGATGCAGCTGGCAAAAGCAAGGAAGGGAATCTAGGCTAGCAACATGACTGTGATTAATGGTTATTTTAGTAAACACAATTTTGCAAACTAGGACATATGTACTTGAGGCTTGTCAGCAAGGTGAGAGTTTAGGTAACTGCAAAAGATGACATGAGATGGGGAAACCGTTAAGGAATGTGCTAATTCTTTTTTGGATAATAATTTCATAAAGTCGTCTCAGGAAACTTTACATTGAGCATTGCCTAGAATAGTCAGGCAAGCTGGAAAGAGCAAATATAAATGAAATGGGCAATGCTTCCCAGCTCTGTCAATTATGTACAAAGATATGGATACGTGCATCTTAGACATTTTGACAGTGACCAAGGGTAACCTGACAATAACTGGGTTTCATTTGGGCTTTTTCCCTTTGGGTTGAGCTGAATTCCATTACAAAACCATTCAGGTGAGTGACCCCTTTCTCACTCAAGGTTGTAAAAGGTATAAATACAAGTTTTATGTTTCAAACCAATCTGTGTTTAAGTATGCCATACATACAGGCTGACACTTGCAGAACTCACATTAATTAATGCTCACCTGCCTGCTTTGTGTAGCCCACCTATAAGCAAAAGCAACAGGAATCTGTCAATGTTCCTTAGAGCATGAACATAATTTAGCAGTTCTTTAGAGTACTTCACATATACTTGCCATTCAATTTTGTAGTACAAAGGCAGGTGGCACAACAAGCACACCATATTCCAGTGACTTTTGAGAAACAACTACACAACAAGAGAAATTCCTTCACACTTCTCAAGTTGACACTGGATACATCAGTTTGGCAATGCTATTCATGACAGATGCTATACTGATACGGCTGGTATAAGTACCTCTAGCTAGTCTATTATTTTTTTCCATAAGGAATTCTCCTTCATTTGAAATGACAGGGAAGGAAGTCTCCTAGCTCTTCTTACAATGACTGAAAAGACAGGTTTATGATATTCATACCAAGAAATTTTTTGAAAATCTTATTTTGATATAATCCAGAATTCAAGCAACACGACAGTTTTAAGAGTCAGAGAATCACAGCATGGCTCCAAAAAGGAGTAAAAGCAAATCAAACTAGTGATGATTTCATGAATAGAAGTCACTTGTGAAGAGCAGAAGGAGCCTCTTTGTACATTTTGAAGTGGTTTCTTAATCAATTAAACACTCTACTTTTAAAAACTTCATTTCAAATCATGGGAAAATAATATACAACTCATACAATTTCATTAATTTACTATTAAATTGGATGTCTTCAGAGCTATTAAAAGCTCTTCAGCAATTCCACTGTTTTTTCAATGCTCAAAGTATGCCTTTGACATCAATGCAGAGAAAACAGATGGATAAAGTAATTATAAAAAGAGCAACATGATGCTATGAAGCCACTTGTCACAGTTTTACTAACAGACCAGAAAGCACAGGCAGAAGAGGGGGCTGACAATCAGCACAGTTGTTGTGTTATATCAAAGTGCCCCCACTCTCCAAACAACCCCTGTGCCCCTCCCTGGGAAGATACAAATGGGCTAGGAAGGAAGGAGCAATGAAAAAATTAGAGTAAGCATGCAGGACATTTAAAGATTAGGAAAAGCTCTGAAAGAAAATACTGACTGTACATCCCAGAAATCAAGGAAAATGTATCTTGAATGGAAGTACGAATCAGTGCTTGGATCATTCTGGCATATTTGTCTGATAACTTGCTTAATTTTTGTACAGGATAATGTCATGATCTGACAGAGACAAAAGATCTAGCTGTGAGTTACGGGCTAAGATAAAGAGAATTTCCCTGAGCTTTGAATTCTGTTAAAGGAGGAAATAATCTCTCTAAGGAAGCCAGTTCAATCAGTTTATAGCATCCAAATTGCACTGAAAGACAGTCAAGTTAACACACCCAGCTCCACACACAGAGCTACAACGTTCTAAGACACAGGAAGGGACACAGTCCAGCTGACTCTTCTCCACTCTACTATTTTACCCATTTTGCAGCTTGCAAAGTTTTAAAGGCTGATTTAATTGTCCAGTCTTCACAAAAATGGGCCATGTTCAACTACTTTAGAGCTGATCATCCCAAGAGGTGTGTGAATTTGAGACTGGAAAACTTTAAAGGGAAATATGGGTTGTGGTGGATACCAAATGGTATATGAGATTATCTTCACTCTAAAATCTCAAAGACTAAATTTTTCTCTTCAGGTTATCTCCTGCTCTCCAGCTGCACATTTCCAAAGTTTGGAGCCTTTGCACAGGTTGAGGGGATCTAGGAAGGGGACAGGAAAATGAGGAGGAAGGCAGAAACAGGCCATCCACATGCAGCAGCAAAAAGGATTCATTAAACCTAGGAGAAGCCTACCTCCAAGTCAGAGCAGTCTTTCAGATCAAATAGAGGCATGGAGTAAACTCTAGTAGCAGTAGAATTTGGAGCAGCCTTATTAGCAAACTAGAGCAGAAAAGAGACGGAAGATCATGAGAGAAAGGGGCTGGCCACAAAGAGATGCATATTTCTTTTACACTAGATAGGTAAATCTTGTCACAAGCTTATGAAATCAGGACCCACAACAATTTGGCTTTTAGAAAAAAAATTATTATTAGAGCAGAATAATCATTACATTCAAAATAATGGACATTTGTACAAAAGTAGAGTCATACAGTCAGCAGTGAACCAAACCTAGTAAAAATATCTCTTCAAAGTACTGTCAGAGTAGCATTTTATGATGACAAAATCTGTAGCTAAAAGACATGGTAAAAAACCAAAGAGTTCAGTCCTGCAAGGAGAAGAGAAAACTATATCCAGGGTAATAACAACTCTGAGAAACTCATATGCAGACTAATGCAAAGTACAGAATTGTTAAACCCTTTGCTACATTAGCTGACCTTCATCTTCACCATTATACAAACAAACCCCTTCAGATATTGGTTTTTGGTATTTCTCTGAGAATCTGGCACTTTGGGAAGCAATTACAGGAAGTGCATTGTAGAGGTGCATACAGCAGTTTTCTCTCCAGGTAGTTTAACATTAAAATGCAGGCTTGTTCATGTATTCTTCCACTGTCTATGAAAAAAAAAAAAGAGAAACAACTTCTGTAGTTTTGCATGGAATTAGATCAGGTTGATGAAAATGTAGAAATAATTCTGCTTTAAAAACATGTAACAGAGTGGTTTAGCATCTGATCCTCAGATCATGACATACCACAGCTGTGGCTAAGCTCATCATGCTGAGTGGTCTCTGTACACAGCTGGCTGAATTTCATGTGCACATGACAGACCACTGGGAAAAGCTGCTCAACTCACACAGTGGGTCCTGAACTAGTTCTACCCAGGTGCTGCTTCCTTCAGTATTATGATGGATCCTTCACTACCAAGTTAAAAACGAAGTAAATCCATCACATCCAACTGCTTTTGCCATTCGTGGCACAATGATACTAGTTACATTCCAAGTCACAACAAGAGAACTGCAGGGTTCTGAATAAAGGTTACATATCTGTGCCTGGCAGAACTACACAGGTGCTTCTGAATGGAAATGGAGTTTGCCAGCACATACTCTTTCCAATTTTAAATGTTAATAGTAAGTCATCTGTTTCCAATGTATTAGTGAAACAGAAGAGATTTTTCTGTATTTATATATACACATATATACGCAGAAAATATAATCTTAAAATATGATCTTACAGAAATATCTTAGATGCAGCTTAAACTATTTCTTAATACACTATCTGAGAAACTCTAGCAGTTAAACTGCAAGAGAGCAACAACCATATATAAAGAGTCTCCAGATGATTTCAAGAGGGTTGAACTGAAAGCTTATGTAACTACAGAGTTGTACCTGTTGGAATTGAATGTAAGACACAGTTGGTTAATTAAATACCAGAAGTGCTTAGCTGTGTTTTCAGCTCCTGTCAAACAAGGCAGATGTAGGAAGATGAGATGTTTGCCTTTTGTCTTCCTCTGCCTTACCTCCTGCAACATGTCAGAGTCTTCTATGGCTTTCACTGCAGTCTTCTTTGAAGTTTCTTGTACTTCTCCACCAATTATAAACTCATCAAGAATAAAATAAGCTTTTTCAAAATTAAAGATAATATCCAGCTCACACACCTGTCAGAACAAAAGGACACACCACATTTAAATCACTTTTACAACCTTATAAGCACTACTGGGTCGAAAATTGTTGGGTTAATTGAACATACTCAACATATGCACTCTTGTGGCAGGTAGCAGGGTCAAGAAAGAAAACATTATGTAATATTGAAGCCTTTTCACATATACAAACTTACAGCAAAATACTCCACTTATTATTAAATCCATACTGGCTGTCAGACAACAAAGCAGACGTCCTAGCCTACTAACTTTATCACAGGTCCTACATAGGCCTTGCAGTATGGGTTTCACAGAGCAAGACAAATTCCCTCCCTAGTGACAGCTACGAACTGCTTTTGTGTTTTGAGGCAGTACAGACACGAGTCACGGCACACTGATTGAAACGAGGTGAATTAAAGTAGTCAGGATAATTTCAAAATTATTCATAGAAAAGATGGGTTTCATGTAGTCTTCAAAGAATTACTGAAAGACTTATTTGGACCTTCTTCAGGTCTTTTCTTTAAAAACACACCCAGTTTATCTTTTTCCTCTTTCTGTGTCCTTCAGTGTTACACAGTATTATGAAACAAACAAAACCAGTATATCTGAAGACATCAGGAGAGAGAATTAAAGTATTTTAACCCGTTCTGTTTTTTTTTAAAAAGTAATTTTCCTCAAGCTTTCTCTTCAAATTCTATTTCAAGACAAAGCATCAGATTAATTTGGGAGGTGGGGGGGGAGAAAGAATGGAAAAACAATCTTATGATTGTTTCAGCACAATTTTATAAATTACTCTAATAACGAATATCACTCTGGATTGCGAAAGCCTGCAGGGCAAGTACTGCAGATGGAAATGTGAAGTAAATGAGCTTTGTTTATCAGACAGACAGGAATGAGTTCACGGGAGAAAGTGAAACCTACGTTTCCAAAGTATTTGTCCAGGAGCTCTACATATCGATGAACGACCTCTAGTGTCAGGAGCTCATTATCCTGGTCTTCTATTGCACAGCAGAAATACAAACTGGCATACCTGGGGAAACAGAGGCAAAGACATGAGAGTGAACAGCTAGGACCTCAGTGCTCTGCACGCCTCTCAGAAGTTACTCATATGACAGTTAATTCCTATCTAGTCTCTAAAATAAATATTTTCTTTCATTCTTATAGTGTCCCAGAGAGCACTTTAAAAGATCAGAGAATTTAAACAAATGATTATTTTAGTTAGAACAACAAACTCCACCCTTGGTAAAGCGGGATACCTCCAACAGTTGCCCTGATAAAATAAACAATAAATCAGTAGTACTTTCAGGTCTCCCTCATCTGCTGCAATAGCACTATACTAAGGGGAGTTAATTAAACTGCAGGACAAGCTACTCCTCCTAATTACAAAAATAAAAATAAGGCAAAAATGAAGGTGAAAGGAGTCATATCTCAGTAAGCCTGCTGGCTATCAAATGACAGTATTTTTACACAGGGCCAGAATCCATGAAACTGCTTAGACCAAACAACCTTCACAAATAACTTGGCAGCAAAACTTTATGTTTAAACCAACCTAAGATGCAAGAACGATCTACCTCAGCTTGCTGGTGCTCTGGCTGGCTTAGAGCAGCTGGTCAGATGTTTATATCCCTCCTTTCACTGCATGGAACTCAAGTTTTCCTAAATGGGAGACGTTCCTTAATTTGTCCAGCTATACCTTAAGGCTACTTTTGTTTGCTACAACTTTAGAAGAACGAACGGGCATCGTGTAACTGGGGACCAGTGATTTCTTTGGAAAATGAAATGGGAATTAACACTTTCTAGAGCAACAAATATTTTAAAGATAAAATTTGGCAAAATGTTGGAAGTACCTCAGAACAGTTCTTGCAATGCCCCAAAGAGCCTGATAAAGCCCAGCACACATCTCAGCAGGCTACCTTGTGGAATTAGGAGGAACAGTGAAGTCTAGAGCCTTCTAACCATCAATACTTTTTAGATTACTCCGATTTTTCTCATTTGACAAATTGTACAAGTATTTTGTACCCCACAATTTACCCAGCTGGTTTGGGCGGGGACACTGCATTGTTATACATTGTTAGATGGCAGGCTCCTAATTCAGCCTAGCACTAAGAGTGTTGTTTGCTGCTTTTCTTGAAGTGAGCCTTTACTTTTCTCATCTGGTATGTGTTATTCTTATGAATAATAATTATACGTTCTTATCAAATTACTCACACCTTTTGTAAACAAGCTTGAGGTCTTTCCAGTCAACAAAACTACTTGTTTTTTGATTGCGAGACAAAATAATCTGAACAATTTCTCGAATGATCTTTTTCTTCTCTTTATCAGGTAGCGTCGTGTACCATTTCTGAAGCCTTAACTTCCCCTGCCGACTGAACAGCAGTATAAAGTGTATCTAGAGTAAACAAAGCAACATGGTTAAGACCAGGGCCATGGCCAGAGAAGAACAGTCCTCTGCCTGTTACCAGAAATCTTGAGTCCTGGCCATGCATCTCCAGTGTTGGTGTGACATGTGGACATGGTGTCAGTAATGCCCAGGGGAGGCTGATCATGGAAAAGGTTCCTCCTCTCTCCTGTTTCATCCCCAAGCAGCTTTCCCCTCCCTGTGGGACCTCTTCCCTAGGCCAAACCCTTTGCATCCTCTCCTACCCATCCTTCCTTACCTTGTGCAAACAGTAGCTTTGTTTCCTTTTGTGTCTCTGCCCCGGGGAACGGGAGGATCATCACCACTTTGCAGTGGTGAGAAGAGGGCACCACCCCTCCTCCAGCAAGATCAGATACCTCAGTGAAGGGAAAAAAGACTTATCCACAACAGGGCTAGGGAAATCAAGATCAGTGTGGCAGAAGACTAGAAATATGAATACCGAGAAGGAATCATAATCTGCATGATGACAGATATTTTAGGTCACAAACAAAGCAGCAGGTTCCTAGAAGAGGTAAGAAGGGGCAGAACAACTTTGGAAAGGAGGTTTGACTAGTTTTACTAAAGAAATCAACAGACCGTGAAACACAGACAACTGTGATGATGGACAGACCTCACTGAGCAGGGAATTATTATTAAATGAATTATTATTAAATAAAGTACAATATCTACACTGTTCTAAAACCTCAAGTTTAAAGTTAGTCATAATTTTAGAGGGTTTGACCCATGATTTCTTCATGCTTAGCATAAGCAGTATTACTAAAATACACAAGAGCCAGGTTTTAAATGCCAGTGGGACTTTGGAAGAAAAGTATCAATTCAGATTTATACAAATACTTCCATAAGCAGGTTAAAATAACTAACCCTAGTGTATGTGAGCAGTACAATTTACTCAGAGCACAGAAATGGCGCTACGAATGCAGGGCATGTATTTGANTATAAGCAGGTTAAAATAACTGACCCTAGTGTATGTGAGCACAGAAATGGCATTACGAATGCAGGGCATGTATTTGAGGAGGACATCCTTCTCAACAGGACATCCTCTGCTAAATGGAAAAAAACTCCACAAACCAACCCAGGGGGGATACAGATGGATGGCTGAAGACACTGGGAACTGCCCTGTTCTTGACAGGCACCCCCATTGCTGTTCTCACCAGTACCGATGCCTGGCGGCCAGGGAAGTGCAGGAAGAATGTGTGACTGTGGCCACATCCATGTGCATGATGACAGGTACACTCAATTTTGTCCATGCAGTGACTGATGGCTTCCCCTGATCCCAGGAGGACCAAGGAGAAGCATAGGAGCCTTGCTTTCCTCACTTGCTCCCAATCCTTGCAAAGTCCCAACAGAAGATCTGGGAGGTCCCTTACCACATCCTCATGCCCGTTAGCCTAGCCTTACCCTTCCCTTTAGGTTTTTAATCTAACCCTACTCCCTTCTGCTTCTTGTTTTCTATTCCAGTTTACTGCCATATCTATACTTCATCACTCCATTTCCCCCGTGAGGTTTATAGAGTTAATGTTCACAATCACTATCAAGATTAAAATGCAAATTTCTGTAAAGATAAAATTACTCCACGCTCTGGTAAAGTCTGAGCAGAGCAGTGCATCACAGAAGCTTCTACAAAAGAGAAAAAAAACAAAAAGCCACTGGATTTTAAACAAAGCATTCATTCATAATTCAGAACCATTCTCTAGCTATTGAGTTGCGTAGTTATCGAGTAATCCGAAGATAAGAGTTCTGACTATATTGAGAAAGACTTCAAATATAGGATTGTTTCAGGGAAACAATTCATATGTGTCTGTGGCAGCATCTACTGCTGGAAAAAAAGGCTCTCGCTATCATTAGTCTGATGTGCTTGATAAAATTACAAGGCTTTTGTAGCTGCCTTGTGTTGAGTCCTATAATACTCTCCAGACGAGCTTGCTAAATAAAAACAAGTATCTGCTGGCAGTGCACACACCCTGATTACAGTGAGGAGCAAAGCACCACGTTTCTGCCTTTCTCTGCTTGTATTACCACCTGGGTTTGACATGGCAGTATTCCAGCTGCCAGGGTTACCCCTTCCCAGAAGATGTAGGGACAGCACTTACTGTCCATACACTTGTCCACTGAGAGCAGTTGGATGAATGAAAGGCTATTTTCCTGGCTGCACAGCACATTAACTCCAAAGCCCTTGTAAAGATGAATATGTTTTGAAAAGCAGAGCATAGGTTCTACAGATAAGAGCAGCAGGTCAGCAGGATTCCTTCTAAAAGCCATCGGGTACAGGTAGCAGCTATTTGCTAAACAAATTTCTAAAAATATGGTGAATCAGATAGGACAGGATGATCAATTTTCACTGAGAATACCGGGGAATTAGTCAATGAATCCCTATCAAAAGCTGACAGCATGTTCAGCATAAGACTGTGAGATTGGAGACATCCTCAGGAAGAAATGTATTTGCCTGCAGTGCTTTAATAGGGAGAGAGAATGAAAGGATATTCTGGTTTAGGCTAAGCTGTTGGACCCAACAGACCTCAAATCTGAGCGCCTGTAAGTAATACATATATATGTCCAGAAGAGCCTCTAAAAGGTTAAATAAATACCAACAAACCAGGGAATCACTGTGAATATTACCATCATTTTTTGCTGATTAGTTATTTCAGGATGTTATGCTTCACCCATAGCAAAATGTGATGCTCTTCACTTAAAACTGCCTTGTGAACTTTGAGAAACTCGTCGTTTCTTCCAAAGATGCAGCTGATCTCACCACCACTTTTATGAGCAGAGGCAACATTCTTTGCAATCAGAAAATAGCTATTAATGCTCCTAAATGCATCAAGATTTGTATGCAAGCTCCAAAATCACACTGTTTCATACACAGAATATAACTGCATACCTCATAATTTTTACAGAAATATATGCAGCTAGAAAATAGAGCCTCTACTGTAGTACAGTTCTAATTTTACAGTCTGCATAAAAACAAGGTGCATATGACTGCCCAGCTGAGAATTACTGTGACAGAACAAAACAATACAAAGCTGCAGATACTTAGAGGAGAAAATATTGGGGGGGGGGGGGGTTCTCCTTTTTTGGTTCTTCTTCCTTTTTGTAAATTCTAAAGCCCCTTCAATCTGGGTAACTCTCTAGGAGTTGTAATAATATTACATTCTTAAGAGATTAAATGGCTTCATTCCTGTAAGCATAAGCATCCAATTGTTTCATTCAGTTCAGCTTTGCTCTGCCCCGTCACACTGACACGACACAACACATTCCTCACTCTCATGGCTCATTCATTACAGCCCACTGGAAAGATTTTGATGCATCAATAAACCTGGAAATGTTGAAGTACTGTACAAACAAAGATCTAATAGCTCATCTGTTCCTTGCTCCTTGACTGTGAAAACATATTTGCTTGCCTATAGTGCTAATGACAAGATGGATGTTGATTAAGGAATTTTTCGTTGGTTTCCAGCGGCCAAACTACAAATAGAGGTGGATTGTCTTGCAATGTTTTACTCATCTTTAAAAGTTCTAACTCCAGAGGAAAACAAAGGCAAATGACTTGCTACAAGCAAAATACCTCAGAAGCCAGGTACTTGGTTCCCTTTCCCACCATCCTACAGGGTGCTGGCTGTGACTAACAAGCACCAGACCCAGGGGTGATGCCAGAGGGAATTTTTAGGTCCAAGACTGAGTGGGTTGGGATGAGGAGTACAGTTCCTACCAGAGCATCAGCTGCCTTCACATGTGGAGTCTGTGGAGACAAGCTTTGGTCTGGGAGATGAGTGTAATTTTATTAGCTTGTTTTACTGAATCAGACCCAACCACCTACAGCACTGTGCAAAATGACCTCCATAAACGTCAGTAAGCAGCCTAAATGACTCCATTTTCTATTTGTAAGCTACTGGAAAAAAATAGTTTGGTTCTTTTTTTTTAAATCCGGTGTTTAAACCAGATTTCTAAACTTGAACTCTATGTTCTCATGCATCTCTGAATCAACTGCTGCTCTAAGTTACATGACAGACTGGAAAGTCATTGGGCCTTCTCTTTTATCGAGACCTACAAAACTGTTCTGGGATAAAAAACAACACCCTTAGTTTCAGGGCTACAAAAAAAATCAAATGGTAGACTTTGACATGAAATAATTTACCAGTAAATGGAACAGACATCAAAAATGCAAAATACAGGTTTGCAAATAGAAGAGAAATACATAAAACTAACACACACTGTGATTTCTTTCCACCTTCCTTGGGAGACCTTTCCTTCCTTTAGCTAATGGGCAGTCATGATCTGATAAGCAGCTTACCCAAGCTTGTCTTCTGGATTGTTCCCTGCCAGGACTGGAGGCCCCCCTTGGTGCAGCCTTCCCCAGTGTTTGGCCATTACACACTCCAGCATGATCAAACACATTATAGCTGGCTCACTGGTTTCAAATGCGGATCATTTGTTGCTTTTACAGAAGTTTTTAAATTTAACCGAATCTGTACTGCAACATTTAGCAAAACTGTCTAAAGGGCTCCAGACTGTACTCTATTACATACACAACAAACCACCCGTAGGGTGAGCAAATAAAGATGACTCTGTGGGAAGACAGGGGTCATTTCTCCAGTTTACTGTCCAATGGTGTAAACACGTAAAAGATGCCACATTTCTTCCTGCAAAGTGAACTCCAGGGGCATGCAGCAAGGCTCTAATCCACTGAGAAAAGAACATGCCCCAGAAATGCTTCTGCTCCTCCCGTAATTCAACCTGCACAACATTTGCTGACTGGTTTCAAACCTGTTCTGTGGCATCTGGCTGCTCCAGGTTCCTGGAGGGGACAGGAGGATGGGAAGACTGCAAGGATCCTCAGGGGAGGCGAGGCAGAAGAGGAAGACTGCGGAAAAAATAGCAAGCATCCTTCTCTGGGCTAGGCAGCTCTGGCACTCCAGCAGCACTGGGGTTACACTCTGCTCCAGCTGGAGTCCTTCCAAATTCAGTTAAGAGCCCTCCAAAATCAAAGCCACCTTTATAAAACAGAGATTCCTAAAATTCATATGTAACGAAGATTTGCAAATTAGGAATCACTATCCTAACACATCTTGGCAGAATGTGGAAGCTCTTAATATTTCCTTAAAAGCTTTCTGTAGGGCAACAGGCAATATATAGGACATACTAATGGAAGAAAATTCCTGGACCTCATAAAATGGAAAGTGGGATGAAAAAGATACATCTTCAGCTGCTGCCAGAAGCCTGGAGAAAACCAGACTGACTAGCTGTACCTGGTGGAGGAAGCTACTTTTTTATGACAAAGTTCTTTTAACTTATTCTGATTCCCTTGAAGTCTACTTGATCTTCTAGCACTGTTTAGTCTAGTTGAGTTCATATTCTGCTTATCTTTTGCTATTTTTCATTCTTTTCGCTGATATGAAAGAATCTATGTTCCCAGCACAGACAGCTGCCCATATTTTTTTATGAGTATTTATTTTTACACCACATCTGAAACTGAACAAAACCTGCTTTCATTAAATTGTTTTTTTAAAAAAAGTATAAACATTTACAGTATTCCACCTATTTACTTTTTTTTCTCCAAAACATTTGAAGAATAAAAGCTCCCTTTTAGCTTTTGCTTTGTTTAGTGTTTGTTTTTTGGCCTTTTTTTTCGAGGAAGTAAAGTAAATACTGAAATTTAAAAGAACAGCTATACTGTGAGCGCAGAGATGGTTTGGAATGTCAGGTGTTTAGGGTGAAATGAGAGAGATGTACTGAACTGACAACTATTGACCTATTAACAATCTACCCACATCAGGATGAGGCAGAATGCTAACACACTGAAGTACAGGTATTTTGGTATTCTGCGATTGCACAAAGTCCCCATCTGGCTACTGACCTTTATTACACATTCTGGGGTTTTAGACACTTCTAAAGCAAATATGTAAAATTCAAAACAGACTACTTTATTAAAAATATTAGTTTCCTTACCTGTTTACTCTGTTGCTAAAACATTCACAGCAGCCCATGAGCTGAGAGATGTTTGTTAAATACTGTTGTATCTCAGCTTTAAAATTTAAAACATGCATTTAGTCTACATGATGTAAGCAAATAAGAACAAAGAAATTATGCACAAAACCAGCAACACAGAAATCTAGAAGCACCATGCTGCTGCCTAACTGGCACAGGATTCTTTCTCACTTAATCTCCATTAGGGACATTTCTGAGCAATTTCCCCTAAACAATACATCCAAAGTCCATGCAATAAAAGCCGTGCCAGATCATTACAGGTACACGTGACTATAGTTACACATTGATTTTATGCTTTTTCATAAGGCAGAAGTCATTAATAGTTACCCTTAATACTGAAGACTTTAAATGGACCAACACACCAGCATTTAGAGGATATTTATAACATATGCTATCGATCCAGACAATAACAACCTTATTGTTAGCCTCACTTGAGTTAAATTAAACTCTAATCTAAACAATATAGCTGAGCTCTAGTTCTGAACAAAACACATCCTGAAGGTCCTTACTTCTGATCCCTACCTAAAGATCAGAAAACAAAGCTGAAGGAGCTTTATAAGTGTCCCATAAGCACCCTCCCGCTCTGCTCTTGCTTATCTTAGTCCTCCCAACCATCGGCTCATTCCACATAAATTGGTGGCATTCCTTCAGCAGTGTCCTCCCCACAGCACAGCATGTGCCTCCTCCTCACAGGCTGCCAGCCATCCCACCAACAGCAACCCTGGGTTTCCAGCACCTCTCCAGAGAGGAGAGACAGCACAGCTTTCCAAGACAGCTCCTAAGCTGTAGATGCAGACAATGGCACCAGTTTTTAGAGAGGATAGCTACCTTTAGTTTTCTTAAATCAGTGGCTTTTTATTCCCGCAAGTGGAATTACTCCAGTTTCCAGGCAATAAGCAACAACAGATGCAGGCTGGGAGTTTGCAGAGAACCTGCCTCAAGCTCTGCCGTAGGAAGCAGCATAGGAGAGGGCCAGGAACAGCAGGACAGCCGTGAGAACCAGACAGAGGGCACTCCAGCTTCAGTGCCAGCTCCAGGGACAGACAGAGGCAGGGATGGCAGCTGGCTGACCTCATGGAAACCAGCACAATTTGAAGACATTCTGAGCAATTTTTAACCAGGTAATCACATCCCTTCTGCCTTCTAGGCTAGCTGGGCTCTTAGAATTGTTTTTATTTGCTTATATATTTCTGGGAGGCAGTGGAAATCTTCAAGAGGTTACTATACAGAGGAGAAGATCAGTGGGGAGGCTGAACAAGCTGCCAGAGCTCCTCCTAATTCACCATAACCCCAGTGTATTTCACAGTCACACGGAGCTATTTTTCCAGCCTGTTCCTTGAACACCTAGTGAAGAAACAGAGCTGAAATCTCAGCCAATGGGTTCTGGTAAAAGGTGCAGCCTCTTTTAGTTTCATTTCCAGTTCACCTTATCAGGTGTTTGCAAAGCCCTGCTGTGTGAAGGCACTGCAGGGCCCTTCCCTTGACTCTCACCTCTCAAGGAGCAAAGTTACAAAGCTTTGCTGTGGGACAGGGCAGGCACAACCAGCAGGTGACAAGCTTCCCTGACTCCTCAGACTGCTGACAAATAGTGCTTCAGCCTGGGGATTCCCATGCCTGGTGGAGCAGGAACAGAGCCTCACGCCCATTCCTCCAGCTCCCAACAAAGATGTTCACAGAAAACCTGAGCTCCAAAAGGACCAAAGATACACGTGAGTTCAGATAACACTTGAGATCTGAAAGAGCACACTCTGAAAGAGCACAGCAGTAATTTTTTTTAAATACTGAAGCATTTCATTTAGGTATTTTCAACAGAGAAATTCTCAGTTTTCCCTTTTAAAATGGCATTTTTTCATTGAAGTAAAAAACCAACATGGATTTAAGCTAAGCATAACTATAAGAGATGCAACCACTATTTACAGAAGGAAGGGCCAGATCGTACAATATGCTTTATGTTGGCCTCATATTTAGGGTCAAGAATGAGAAAGTGGAACACAAATTCATTCTGCTATTCATCCAAGTCTTATCATGAGAGTTGGAGGAAAGGAAATGCCTGAGGTACTGGCCCTTCCCCATCTCCATAACCCAGTGACTGTTGTGAGGGTCTCCTGTAGTCCCTCCCATGGCTTCTCTAGAGGTCAGAGCAGACCAGCACTCACCCAACACTTCCTGCAGTGCACAGCCTTGCAAGACAAAGGCACAAGACAATTTCTGTATTTGCTTCAAACAAAAGTGAGTCTGTTTCTCATTCCTTTGAAGTCTGTGCCCATCATTCACCACAGGGCACTAAGCAGAAGGTGATGACCATGGAGTTCCCGCAGTGATTAACAAGCCATTGAGAACTGTGAGCAAACCTGTCTCCAAGCTCTAACAGCAAGGAGCAAGGCAACAACAGGCATTTACTGGCTAGTGAAGAGGGATTTTAATGCCCTCCCAGACAGAGGACAACGGATGGATATCCAACATAAAGTCCGAAAGACAAAGAAGAAAAAAACACTGGTATGTAGAGTACCTGGGATTACGTCTGTGATATTGAGAAACCCACATCCAGGACATACCAGGCCAGAAAGACATGTCTGGCCAGAAAGGCACACCAAGCTTGCCTTCAAACACTAATGCAAATTTCTACCTCAATGCCTCTGCGTGCTATATTACTGCTCACAAAATGAAATGCCATTTGTACATGGCTGGATCTTGCACCTCTATCTCTACATTGCAACAGCTGCAGAAATGCAAATGTCCAGGGGTGGCCACTCAAGAAATCACGCAGCCAAAGCAGCCAAGAAAATGAAGATGACAGCCTGCAGGAATAGGACAGTAGCGGAATTAATGGGCAGGGATGGTAATTAGTAGCTGAGCACATGGGATACAGACAGAATTGTTTATACAGGAGTAGTGTTGTTTTAATTTAGGCACCACTAGGAGGACCAATACTGGTGCACAGAAATACCTGATGATGCACAAATCTTGCAAATACTTCAGGGAGGAGCAGCTCTACCTGCATTAGTTCCCTCAGTACTTTCATTATTTTGTCCCTTTGCTGCTCTTACAGGTAACTGATGGCTTCAAAAGGTCTGTGGGATCATTTATAAAGGACAGGATTTTTAAAGTAATTAAAGATACGGAAAAACAGCACACATTCTGCATGGTCCATATGCTTGGCAGCATTTTCCTGCCTCATGCCAGACCCAGCTGCCCACTACCCCTCTAGACTTCTTCCAGCATTTGCCTACCCCAGATGCCATGGCTTTCTCCAACACCCTCCAGGCACTCCACACCCTAGTAACTCCTGGCTCTGAGACATGCCTACAGTTTATTTACTTGTGAGTGAAAATATTAAAAAAATAATACTTAATCAAAGAATCAGCAGGTGACCCATCACAACATTTCTTTCCAGAAATGAGCTTATTATTATTGTGATGTGTGCATCACAATTCCTGCATGGAAGCCCAGCCCGAGCGGGCTGCAGTATTAAACAGTGACAATGCGTAGTGATCGCAAGCACTTGGAGAAGCAACATCCAAAACTGGAAATTCCAACATTACACACTCTATGAGACGAACCCTAAAAACCATTTTTCCTAGCAAAGCCCACAAAACTGTATTCTACAGTCCAACTGAATGACAGGGAGTAACTGAATGCCAGATTATGGATCATCAGAGCTGTACTCTGATCCAAGCAGCTCCCAGAAGGGGACAGCATAAGAAACAGAGCATGTATAAAATCACTCTCTGGTAGTTGTGTCTCCATGAATCACAGGTTTAAGGATTCAGGGATAGAAACTGAATCCAGACAACTCATCTGTGGACCCACCCTCCATGAACTGCCTAACTACTAGGACACCCACAACACCCTCAGCAGTGGGTTAAAAACATTCACCTACACTGGGTAAAAAAGAATTCCCTTTGGTTTTTTATAGATTTCTAAATTTCACAGGATGTACCCTGACTCTTCTTGTAACAACCAGTCTTTATAGTGTTCATGACTTCATGCATTTGTATTACTTTCCCTGCAATCACTTTGTTCCAAGCAGAAAAGTCAGGACTTCCTAAACAAGATGCCATTCCATTGCCATTTTCTATCATACTAAAGTTCACTGCAAGATAAATTAACAAAGAAATACCACATGGACTTTTTTTTCCCCATGTACAATGCTGTCTTGAACAACAAGAATAATTTATTTGTCATTTTCTCTCCTCTCCTCTGTTCTAATCTGCTGCCCCTCTTGTCTTTCAGAGCTAAATGCCTAGAGGCAAAGTTCATTGTCTTTGTTAGGCCAATACACAGCTGTAAAATGGAAAATAATGTAAAAAGTGGAAAATAAGCAGTCATTCTTTGAACTGTAGATAGTAAATTCTCTGCAGCACTGAAAGCATCTTTTGCAGATCCACTTTCACAATTAACAGCATTGAGACTGTTGCTGAGGTTGATATTCAGAAGAGCTGAGAGTTCATTTCCAAGTACTAGGAAGGTGTCAGCAGCTGCAGTCACACAGTATTTCCATCCAAGCCTCTAGATCTGTTTATCAAACGTCTTGCTAAGTGGAATCAGTGCTTGCCAACTCCTTTTCTATTTGGTCCAAATACATTTTTAGAGCACTGTGCTCAACAGGATTCTTTTGATCTTTCTCCAGGGTTTCAGATTGTGCCCACTGGTACTAATATGCTTCCCCTTACTGATGAGTAGCACAGGTAGGAGGGAAGCAGAGCCTTTACTACGCAGGCACCACTTCTGCACTCAGAGCTTTGCAAGCAGAGCCAGGTACTGTCACAAAAATAATACTGATAACACTGAGGCAACAGCAGGATCAAGGTGTTGCAACACTTCCAGGCACAAAAGACTACAGCAACATGTCCTTGGGGACACTAATAATTTTCTTCTCTGTACTCTCTCCCCACTCTTTGACTTTGTTGAGACAGCCATTCTTTGTGACATGTTTCTCTGCTGCACCCGCATATGACAGGCAGTAAAATTTAGTCTTTTCTAAAAAGTCTTTTTTAAAAAACGTGTCACAAAGTAGCAGTTGGGCAGAAAAGCTGTCTTTCTCGGTAAGATATGAAGTCAGCTTTGCTAAACAGACTCTTCCCTGAAACTTCCCTGGAAGACTGCAAGAGCAAACAATTGCAACAATCCTCTTGCTAAAACATGGTACTATTTACATGGCACCTTCCATTCCGCTCTCAAAACATAGAAAAATTATTGCAAGCATAATTCTGTCAGTCCAAACTGGAGGAAACAGTGCACTGAGAGTTTAAATGACCTGTTGAAAGTCTGTCACTTGTGAGCCTGAGTAAGTTGTATTCTTGGTTTGTAACCCACCAAACCCTTATTTCTTGACCCGTAACCCAGTGTTAACAACCCTTCCCGGAGAACGGATGACAGAGGAATTTTAAGTGAGGGTTCCCTGACAAAAGTATCCTTTCATCAGCACTGGATCTACAACAGGAGAACAGGGTAAGGCTGACAGCGTTAGTTAATGTAATAACACCAGCAAGGGCTCATACTATGACCACAGAAAAGAAAAAAAAAAATAATTGTAAGAATGCACAGTCACCTTGTAAAATTCTAACCACCAATACAGCAGACACTCTCCAAATTGTCAATAAGCAGCACTACTGTGAGCAGAGCTCCCCTGGGACCATTGTGAGTGCTTTGAAAACTGGCATTTGTGAAGTACGTGCATCAGGGAGAGTTCTGAGATCAGCTTCCCTGAAATCAGCTCCCATATTTACTGACCTTCAAGGGCAAAATAGGAACTCCAGTTGTTTACATAAAGCTTTATCAGAGGGAACTGGATATGCAGAGCTGTCTTAGGGTGTAACCAGAAAAGTTACATCTGTATGGGGGCTTAAGGTGTGGAGATTGCATTGCCATCTATAAATTCATTACTGTGCATATTCTATTTGCATATGTAATGACAGGTACACCTTTCTAAATACAATGGACTAACACATATTTAGCATTCTGGCTAAACCACTGAGAAGAAACAACATAGCTCTGCCTTTGAGGATAGAGACAAACAACAGCACTTGGCCACCACTGCAAGAGTTGAGAGACTCCTGCTACACTGCCAGTAACTGGTATTACAGGTGCACACAATGAGCAAACTGTGCAAGACAAGTCTGAATTATCAAGCAGTGAGATGGCTTCTCCATTAAGAGGCATCACTAATCATCTCTGCTTGAGAGCCCACAGTCCTCCTTGGGGAAAATCCAGCTGTTGTTCTCAAGATATTGGTCAGCACGCTTAGCACAAGAGAATATCTACAGCAACCTTCACCAATCCCAGCAAACCCTCGCCAAGCGCAGCACCGGAGAGTCAGAGAGCCTCCCTCCTTTCCCAGCTCAAGCAAGTCGCTGCTGCTGCCACTGCCCAGCCCTGGGGCCGGGTCACCCAGGCCGGTGACCGACCGCAAAGGACACAACCAGCCGCACAGGCTCTCTCACAAGCACGTCACTTGGTGGAGAGCTGGAGCCAAATTCCTGGACGCAAGACTGCTGTCCAAGCTCTCCACTTACCTGGCGCCAGGGAATACCCCTGGGGAAAAGCTCTTCCCGGTGATCCTGTCACAAGAAAACCCATTGCCCAACAGTGACCCGCTCTGCACCAGTCAGCCAAAAGACAGAGATCCATCTGAAACCACATTCGATCCTTCTCCGGGCACTGGAGCCGACTTGAACCTCAGCTCCTCAAGTTACAGGAAGGCTTTATGAAACCTCCCTTTAACAGCCTTGTTTTCCTGGTTGGCCATGAAAGGCCGTCGGCGTGACCCGAGCTCACCCCGAGGGTCGGAAAACAGAAAGTAGAATATATAACTTTCATTTCCTCAAAGAAAAGGTGCAAACCTTGCCGAAACCCGCTTGGAAACGGCATTTCAGCCTCTCGGCGCAGCCGGTGCTGAGCGGAGCGGGGCAGCCCCGGTGTGCCCGGCCTCCCCCCCGAGCCCTGACAACGCGCCCCTCGAGGGCTCCGCGGCCCCGGGGAGCACAGGGGAGCCCCGCGGGCGAAGCGGGGGGACGGCGGGGCAGGGCGGCTGGTCCCAGTGCGGTCGGACACTTACCATGGTGCGGAGCTCAGGCTGGGAGCCGGCGCGGCCCCGGCCCGGCCCGGGTGGCTCCCGGGCGCTCCCTCCGCCCTCCCCTCCCCGCCCCGCGCCAGGTGAGGCCCGACCGCATCGCGCCTTCCCACAATGCCCCGAACGGGAACTCCCCGGGCGCCTCCTCCCGCTGCCCCGGGGCGAAGGGCAGGGGTGGGCTGAGGGCGGCACAGCTGGGCGGCCCTGCGCCAGGGCAGCGTGGGCTCCCCGGCACCGCCGTGCCCGCAGCGCCCGGCTCTGGGCGGTGACGGCCCGGCTGTGCCGAGCCCCCGCCCGCTGTCCCCCTGTAATTGCGGGACCGCTCCAAGGGCACCCTCCTCACCATGGCTCCCTCCTCACCACCAGCACCTTCCTCACCACAGCACCCGAGATTAATAAAAATGCAGTTCTTACCGCCCATTGGCTCTAGCCCCTGTCAGGCATTCATACCCTGGAGACACTGGTAGATCTACAGGCACATTCTCTGCAGCCCATCTCCCAGAGCAATCCCATCTCCATCAAAATGAAACTTGGATACTTTAAATACCTTAAATGATTGGGATTTGCTAACCCTGTGCTTTTTGATGGAGTTGGATGAGAGGGCAAGGCATCAGCAAATCCCTGTAACCCCTGGCGGGGATTTGCTGATAAGCAGCTGGTGCCAAAAGAATGTGCAACATCTATAGACTCGGCACTTGAATCAAAAACTCTAAATCCAGGCCTAAGGCTTCTCAAGCTTGTACCAGGAGTCTGATCCAGATGCAAACTACCACGAGCATAAAATGAGAAGACTTAGGATGCTTAAGTCCTGTGTCTGTAATCTAAAGGAGAGACGTCCCCCCAGCACAGCATGCATTTAGCCCCAAGCACAGTGTGTCTGGATTCAGGATATGGATCACATCTGCTCAGGGAAGAGCTGTGCCCTGCTCTTGGGTGCAGTGCTTGATGCATCTGAGTCATCAGTGAAAATGGGAAAGAAATCCAAAGGGGCTTGGGGACTTTAGGGGACACTGTAGTGTCAGTGATAAGCCCTCTTCAGCCTCTGGCTTCAGCAAAGGGGAGAGATTCTTGGCCAAAAGCAATTGTGCAGTATAGCTGAGAGGGCAACTGGCTGAAATCTGCTCGCAGCTGAAATGCCTATTTGCAAGAGCAGAGAGCAAATGCATGTTGTGTGCTCCTTATGCTCATTTAACAGTGTGGAAGTAATTTCCACATTTCCCTAAGCACGCATAACCCTACTCCTCTTGGCCTTCCATGAGCTTTGATTTGGTCTATTCTCCACAGAGTCCTTCACTGCTGCTTCCTCAGTTCTGGTTTCTGCATGTTCCAGCTCCATCCCACCAAGCAGCACGTCACATGCTGTGCTGTGGCACTCCCAGATGCCGGGTACTCTGGTTTCACTTGTTCACAACACAAGAAGTACAAGTCCCAGCTGCCTATAGATCTCATTGATGCTTCATCTGTTCACTTGCCCTTGGCCTCTGTCCTTCCTGAGTACACATCCCAGGCCCATAAAGCAGTACTATCTACAGCCCCCAGGAGCACGCTTGCCCTTTTTTGCCCAGCTGTGCAGTACGCACAGTGCAGCACACACCGTGCCATGGTGCCAGACTGCACTGCCTCACTCTTTTTGCTGGGGCACCATCTTGCCATCAGTGAGCCTGCCAAAGACACACTGCAATCAACATCTGTTAAAGCAGACCAGAACCTTTTTACTAGATTCTCTGAAAGACAGCTGGGATGAGTAAACAGGCCACACTAAGTGCCACAGTGCCCACACTGCCTTTCCCACAAGGTAAACATCTGCCTTCCCCACAACCATGTTCATGCTCCTGCCCCTTGCAGTCCCCAGCTCTACCTACTGTGGGCCATGCAGAAGAACAGAGAGCTGGCTGCACTTAGACCCAAACATGCTGCTGGTGAACAGGGAGTGTTCCCAGATACCGCTGCAGCACTGGGAAAGCCAAGGGTCCGTGAACACTCAGAACTGGATTTGCCTTACATGCAAGTATGTGGATGCCACGGTACAGCTGTACTACAGAAGTGGGGCTCAACACTTTCATCTCCAAAATGAATTTGAAATTAAGGGGTGAACATACCCCTCAATCCCTACCTATGTAATTTACTCAGGTGATGGACAGTAATTCTTTTTTGCTTAACAACAGTTTCCCAATAATCTTACTTTTCTGTGCAAAGATCTTAGCTAATTAGGCCTGTAAGCTCAAGACAACCAGCCTGCTGCTTTTGTGTTTTTGCAGGTAATCAGAAAAAAAAGCAGCAGCAGCAAATACATCATGCATACAGTGCACATGAACAGTGGCCAAAATCAACCCATTATGGCCAATCTTGGATGCTGACAGAGAGAAGAAGCCCTACAGAAACAAGGCTGTAGATACAGGATCATGCCTAAATTAGATGCTTTCCAGTTCAGAAAGTCAGGCTGCAGTTAATGACTGCCTAACAGGACATGGTAAAGACTTGGAATTCTCCCCTCCCTGCCTCTCTGCCACTAGCACTGTATAGTTGCATAATGTTCTGATAAGGAAAATAAGCATCTTCTAATAGCTCCTACCTGGGAAGTTTGAGCTACCAGTGTCACTCAGCAATGGGAGCAGGGGAGGCAGCTGTAGCACACAGTTGTGCCAGGTGAACCTATGGGGTGAACTCATTCCAGTAAAATGTCAGAGGATGGACTCCATCCAGTCCTTCCCCTAGTTAATTTGAATATGAAAGCTTGCAAAGTAAGCTCAAAAGGCAGTTTTAAGTCCCTTCTCTTTTGACTTCTGCCTCTGCCTGGAAGAAAATGTTCATACTCCTTTCTTAAGGGCCCTTTGATATAGGCTTTTAAGACAGTCAAGCAGCTTTTTTACTGCTACTGGATATTGTCTCCTCTTTGCTTATACTTCACTGTCCAGCAGCCTGTAGCATTCAGAAGCAGAAAACGTTCACACCAAGAGTCACAGTGAATTTAGTGAGCCCTGTGTGCCTACACCTGCTCTGAGAGCTGCTCTAGCTCCTAGGTATCAGTTCTGGTGACTTTGGGCACTATTTACTTGAAAAAAAGCCATTGCTAAAATGTCCAATGCCTAAATCTGCAACAGGCTTTGTCTTAGGCCCTCTTAATCTCTGCAAACTTTATGCACTGCAGAAGCTAATCCTGGACCATATAAGTAAAGCTATATATTCACTAATGATTTACAATTGATTGGGAAGTTATGTTCCTGTACATCAAACAAGTCCTGACAGCTTCAATTAAGAGACAAACTAGTGTCTAAAGAACAGCAGGGAGTGAACAAAATATAACATTCTCACTTTGTTCCTTAAAAAAGGCACAAAAACTCCTTCTGGAAAAAAAAAACAAAACCAAGCACTTTTATATTGCAGAAAGGCAGCTTTTTCCTGACACTGAGTACCACAATAAATGAGGCAGAACACTGGCCATTTACCTGACTCTAGCCAGTACATGCCTTGCTGTCATTTTTCAACACCTGAACTGAGCTGACAGACTTCAGGTAAATAGCCCTGTACAAACCAAGGAGTTGAGGCTGATGAAAACTCCATTTAGTGATTTTTTTTTTATAGGAAACCTGCTATTTTTTTCCACTTGATACTAGGTCTGTGGGGGAAAGAAAAAACTTTAAAAGCCCAATCTAAATTCAGCTGCAGGAGGTAGCTTTTAATTGCACTTTGGATCAATAGAGAAGCAACCTAACACTTGCTCTTGGTTACTAGGCAGGGACTTGTACTTTTCCAGACTGCCTTTCATATGTTCCCTTTTCCTTATTTACTCACACAATCTGGATTCTCCATAGTTTAAGTGCAGAACAAAGCATTCATATCACTAGAGTACCTACCAAATTATGTATCTGTGCCACAGATTTTGGTACCTTATCAGCAGCAACAGCATGTTCAGTATGTAGTCCCAACATTTAAGTAGTTTAAAGTATTAGAAAAGTGTTAAAAATAGCAGTCTCAAATCCTTATAGCCCATACTGAAGTATCAGGCATACAAGCACTTAAAGGCTGTCAAATGGCATTTTATTTCATTTCCCAGCTGTATAAAATTAAGAGCAGGCCAAAAGGTAGACAGATATTAACAAAGCTCCATCCAAAACTCTGCTTCAATCAAAGAAAATGTGTTATTGTAGCCCTCTTGTGTTCAGTCGGATTTACAGCTTTTAGATCCACAGCACCCTTCCTCACCACCCCTGAAATTACAGCTCTGCATGCTTTAACCACACTGCCAGCCAGCTCTTTGCCCTGTACACCTTCCCTCAGTTTCTTTCATGTTTTCCATCCTGGCTGTAAAATCAGACCATTCTCCTGAAACAGCAGAGTGTTCAGATGGTATATTCACAATGTAAAATAAGAGAACTGCTGTATTGGAGTAGGAGGACCAGGACACCCCTCATTGCCTGTGAGCATGCTCACATTCCCAACATTTCTCCTCCATTAAGGGACTGTAATGAACAAAATTTACAGCCTTATTCCTCTCCTTTAGTTAATGCTTGTGATACTAAGTTTTAAACAGGGTGTCCCACAAACACCATTTAGACACGTGCAATTCTCCACCCTCATAAAAATCACTCTGACATTCTCCAAGACCTGTAAGTACTATTGACTGCCCTGTTTATTCCAGACCTTCCCTACTGATCACCAAGATTAAAAAATCTCTTGTCCACCATTCAACTGGGGCACTGCACAGAGCTGTGGGAGGTAGTGGCTTTTACAGTATTCTTTTTCAAACTGCAAGGGTTGTAGCATCAAAAAGATGATCAAGTTATGACTGCACTGCTATGGGTGGGATGGAGTCTGGTAACTGAGGGTAAGGTAATGGGTTGTTTCCTAAACAACACTCACCTTTCATGTCTGGTGCCTCGGTCATCCTTTATTCAGCCACTGCCAGAACAGCTCACTCTTCCAGATCAGGAGGCCCAGGTGAGCAGGTCACTCGTACTTCAAGAGCTGCTATGACATCTCTCAAGGAGCCAAACTCCAGCATGGATGTACTGCTGTGGAGGAAACCAGAAAAGGAGCCATAAACTGTGAGAGAAAGAAGGAGAAATGAATGAGAACAGAGAAAAGACAAAGGGCAGCACTAGAACAGAGAAACTGCTGTGACCTAGCAGCAATGTTATCAAGGAGTACTGGCAAGCAGTGCCCTCTCTTCATCAGCAACACATGGCACTTCAGCTCACCAGAACTTGAGTTTTGACAGATACATGCATGTAGATTTGGAGAGCAGCTGAAAGCATAAGGAAAACAATATAGATAGTATATGGATAGTAAGTGCCATGGTATGTTCTTTGCTTGAAAGACAGCTATAATAGCAAAGCTAGGAGCAAGTTAAACACTATTCTGTCTTTTCTATAAACAAGCTAAAAAGAAAAAAGCATGTACCTACACAAGCCATATCTTTGTGATAAAAAGCAATTTAGGAGTGAATGTACCAAATATTCTGCAGACAAGCCTATCAATCCGACCAAAATTAATATAATACATCAAGACTAATTAAAAGAATATGCTTCTACTTCTCTGTGTGAGCACAGATTATATACTAAAACTGGTAAGAGACCCTGGGTACACATGTGAGTTGGACAGGAATTAGTTATGGCAACTGTATGTTGGTGGGGGGAAAGATTCATATATAGAAGCACAAAGCAAAGTTTCTAATCACCCCATATATATTTCAGTTTATTCTTTGATAAAATAGTTTATATTTATATTTATATTATATATATATTTATTTATATTTATTTTATATATATATTTATATTATAGTTTATATTTAATGTTATGAAAAAATTGCATAATTTTTTTACTATTCTTTTGATGCTTTCTTCCATTGCTGAGGTGATAAAACCAGTAACACTGTCTTTGAACCTGTTCAACAATTAGCTTCTATGTGAGTTTAGGAGACCACATGGCTACCTGGAGCCCATGCCCTTACTTCCTATACAGGGACAAAACATTTTGTGGGATCACTTGATAGCAGTCACTTAGAGATCTTTGAGAAGAATTGCCTTATGAGAATGAGAGAGGCAGCGAAAGCCTTCAAAGGCCATGTTGTAACTCACTGTAAGATAGTTAGTCGATGACAAAACATTGTTTTAAATGTTAGGCTGGAAGAATTCATCATTTTCTATAGTTTGATCATGGCATTTCACTGTAAGCCAGGCCATTCAGCACTGAGGACTTTGTCTATAGAGATAAACCTTAGACAGTTTTCCTTCTGAAGTATATAGTTTTAAATCTGATCAACATAAAAATCTGTCTCTTTCCTTCATCTAGCATATGAAATCTCTCCAATGCCTAAAGTCAACACCACAAAAAGAACCCTCAGTTACTAGGCCATGGCACAGAGCTATTGGGAACTTAAATGATGTTTTCAACATAAGGAACATGAAAAGTGATCAACTGTGCATTCTCAGTTAGAAAACCAATACCAGTTCATGCTTTCACTACAAGGACACGGTTTGCAGTTCTCCAACATTTTCAAATTTAACTAGTTCATATGCCTTATTTAAAACATAAGATAGTCTAAATAGGCTTTTCTGATTACAGATCAGTAAGAGCTTCATTTTTTCCAGTCAGTTTTTGTTGGAACCTGAAAACATGGGGTTTTGCCTTGAGAAAGGTAACAAGTTTAAGCTGATCAAAATGAGACATGTCTTTAAAAAAATAAATAAATTACAGTATTATATACTACACAGGCTACTTTGCCACCCTTCAAAGGTGCCAAGCTTGTGAAACTCTTTCAGATTCCTTCTATGGCTCCCAAATACTCTAAAAAAACAGTGATCTACAAAGTCAGCCAATGCTGTCTTTGAGCCTGTGAAGGCTGTGAGCAACTGTGAGGGATAAGGATAGTTCCCAGCTTATCCCCATCTTTTCTCTGTGAGCAAGTATGAGACAAGTGTAACCACCTCCTGTGGCTGCAGTTTGTGTCCTCTGTGTGTGTCATATTGTAGACTCTGCTCACCCCATCTAGCAAAATTAGCATTTCTTTAATACCTTAGACAGGTCCAAGGGATCTCAGGAAAGAGGTTAATCCTCTGATACTCTGTAGGAAACCAGTGAAGAGGTCCACATGAGCTGCCAAACAGAACACAGGATAAGGTTATACATCCCTAACTGGGACCATGCAGCAGTTGTTGTCTCTCAACTCACTAGTTCATCAGGGACCTTTAACTTGCTGCAGCTCATTCAGCTCCAATACAACACACATGACAAGCTCTCCCATCAACCCAGAATTTGGACATGAGTCACGTAAAGGAGGAGCCAGAACATATAACAGGGGTTGTACATTCACAGGATGGAAGAAAAAATGGATCATCCAAATAGACTAAGTGAATATCAAGAAATATTTTATTGTACATGTAATCAAAGTTTAAAAAACAGACAAGAAGGAGCAAAGGACAGAATTATCTAGCATCTCTTAACTATGCAGGGTACAGAAATACAACTAGTAAAGAATTAGCACATATTAGTACCCTTTGCTCCCCTTCCCTGCCCCAATGGAGGAGGTTACACAAGCGAGATGAGTAATGCTTCAAATCAAGGCTTCTCAGTAATTGCACACTTGAGCTACGGAGTTGAATATGTTCAGTTTCTTGAGAAAGTGTGTGCCTTCAAAACAGTTGTTTATAAACAAAACCACTCTCTCTTTAGTGGTTTGTAAGCATTACTCATTCAACACCAAGAGTATACTTAAAAGGCTAATGATTTAGTGGCCATAATTGTCATGTTATATCTGAACTGACACTATCTTTAAGTATATCAATTATAGAAAATAGATTCCTTAGGCAGTAGAGAATATATTATCTAGTGGCAAAAATGTAAAGAAGCAAAAAAAGTATTCACAGGGGAGGGAGGAGGGAGCTGCATGCTGAGCCTGGGGCGGGGTACATTGACTAATCAGAACTAAAAAAGCTGAGGCTCTGGAGTAGTAGCTGCAAAGGAGTTACACCTCGGTGTCACTGGTGTAAGTTTCAGAATGTCTGATTTGAAAAATGTTACTCAATCCCCAAGCTTAATTTATGCCCTGGATCCTCCTTACCTACCACAGTAGGATTTTTTAACAGTTCTAGCACTTTAAGTCAAGTTCTGCCTTACATGCTGCGAGGAAGAAGGCTTCCATTCTCCTCCAAAGCCAGATAGGAAAAAGTCTGAAAGTGAATGCAGAGCATTATCAGGGCTTATTCACCCTTGCAACCACTCAGTTTCCTCCCTAATTTAGAAGGGTGAAGGCCTTCAAAGCAGAAAGCTGCAACTGCTTTTCCAGTACAAGCTGATTTTCTCTCAATAGCTTAGAAATAAGCCTTTCCAAAAAACCCTAAGCTATACAGCATGTAGCAAGAGTTGAATCAAATCAGTGTGACAAGTGCTAAATCCTGAACTGAAGGCAAGACAAGTTTTGGGATTCCCACAAAAGACGGAACTGTTTATTCTTCAGTGGCCCAATAAGGCCAGCAAATAAAAACTCTTCACAAAACTTTCAGAGAAGGCCCATGGAAAAGCAGACAAAATAACAGTAACTAGCATATTCTGGATTCTAATGCCCTTTAGAGACTATCAGATTTTTGGCTTAAAGTGAATTATGACGTATTGACGATCTTAAATCTACTTCAGCCTACAGCATGGTCCAATGCAGATTATTAGTGTCAAGTTGCACACCTAGGACTTGAATTCACTAACACTCATAGCACCACTTAATTGTTGCTGTAAATACAGACAGTCTAACCCTTAACTCTTCTGCCAGAAAGGGCCTATTACCTTTGATAATTGTGCAACTCCACCTATTCCAGGCCAGCTGACCTACCCACATTTTCTGTCCTCACACATATGCATCTGTTTTGAGACAAATCTAAACAGCTCCAACACTAAACTCTGTGACATATTACCTTAGGTTTCAAAGTTACAAAATAAATTCTCTTTACCGAGTTCGAATGCAGAGGTTCACTCAACTGTCAGACCAGCTAACTGACAATATCTTGCTAATTATTTCCTGTATGTACCAACTGCACAGTCATAAAAGCCACCCAGCTCTGCTTCATATTTCTCAGGTTTGAAACAGGAAAGGATCAATATAGATATTTCAGGATTAAGAGACCTAGGAGCAGGGAAAAAAGCAGCTGTTCTGTACCTCAGTAATTATTGCTTGGTATTTATCTGGTTTTATAACCATTTGTTTTTAAGCAACATCAAGACAGTATTTGAATTTATGCTGCACTTGAGCAGAGACAGGTTCCCTAACATTAAAGAAACATCACCCTTTCCACAGGAAAAAATTTCTAAAATTTAGCTGGCCATTTTTTCTTAGCCATTACCTTTAACAAGGCAGATTCGTTTAGGCTCCCATTTCTAACAGCATTATAGAGTTGTCAGAGGATATAGCTGATACCTACGGCCTCTCTTTAGAGTAGCTGGGCTGCACATGTTCACAAGAACTACAGAATTTTATTAGCTATGCTAAAAGACTACAGAAATAGCCCAGGACTTTTTGAAGACTCACCAGCTACAGAACAGCTGTCCCACAAAAGTGATTTCACTAACAACTGAACTCGAAGACAAACACTACAAGAAAGCCAATAAAGGAAATCTTGTGTGATCAAAAGGTTCTCCTACTATCTCATCTGAAAGAAGCTACCTGCCACTTTGAAGTATCTACTCCTTCCATAGGAATAACCAACATACCTTTTTGGAGGCAGTTTAGACAAGTGACTGCTCAAAAGTATTTTGACAGAACTGCTTTTTGGAAGAGAGAATAAGTTATTTTACTATTTGCACAAACTGAATTGACTACACTCATTTTACTCTGATAATGTTTTAGCTACAAGGCATCTGTACAAGATATATCAGCAGAGATAGCACATTGTTAACACTACATATGTAAACCAAGAAACAACGGGTCCTTCCATCGAGGTGTCATATTGCAGGTAAGCCATTTCATGTTAGTCTGAGAGGCTGCGAAACCGCACTTCGGCACCAGGGAGATTCCTGGTGAGCCCAACAGGAAAGCTGTGCTCTACAAAGGTGACTGTCCATCCTGGAACAGCAGCAGGAGAAGAATCAAGCAACCAGTAGTATTCTGGCGGTAGTATTCTCGAGGAGGATTCCATTCATTCGGTGTGTATTGCTGTACATAAGGTGCATAAACCTGCCATGGATGAGATCAGCGTGAAGAGAAACCCGTTGCAAGGCTGCAACCAACTACTGGTGTCATGTCCCAGATCTGGAAGAGAATATTGTGGAGAATTATACAGCATTTTAAGACCTTACAGGGCTTTCTGTTAAGAGGCATAGAAGCAAACAAAGATGTCCTTGGACATAACAAATCCTGATCATAGCCAGGTTGGAAAGGACCTTTGAGATCATCAAGTCCAACCCTTGATCCACTACCACCACAGTTTCTAGACCATGGCACTAAGTGCCACATCCAGTCTCTTCTTAAATACCTCCAGGGATGGAGAATCCACCACTTCCCTCGGCAGCCCATTCCAATGTCTGATTACCCTCTCTGTAAAGAATTTCTTCCTAATATCTAACCTAAACCTCCCCTAGCAGAGCTTAAGACTGTGCCCTCTTGTATGATAAACTCTACTTGAGGAAAATGCCATAAAGAGCTATACCAGCCTTATAAATCAAAAGCCAAACTTGGGGGCCAAGAGAGTCTTCTTGCACTTCTCTGTAGATCTCTTTTAAGAAGTGCCATGCAGTTTGCTACAAATATGCTTACAGAAAAACAAGGACAGACTAGTACAGCCTCAGCTGTGACGTCCATGGCAGATGTTGAGCTTAATCACACCAAGATTCTATATCAATCTGAGCTCCATGTCACTATCTTGTAACAAGGGCTTTTAGTGGCCACGCTCCAAGCTGTGGAGCTCAGAGTAAATGCACCTGCACATTTCACCAGGTCTGCGTCTTTAAGGCTCCTGGCAGATTCTCCTGCCTGCTCTGTTTGTCTAGAGACACAACAGTAATGAGTTCCAAGAGCTACACTCCATACAAGGGAGTTACAGGTCAATTCGTCATTCAGCTGCAGGAAGAACAGCCTGACATAAATACAATTCTTGCTGCCCACAACAGATAGTTTTGTAACAATAGTTGCCAGAAAGAAAAAAGAATATACAAAAATTAACTCTCTATTACATATCTCTAAGAAATGCAGCAAAGAGATGCAGGAATACCTTCACAATCCGGTCGCTCCCACAGGTCACCATTAGCCCTCTGGATATGTCCATGGACATGTGTGAAATGTTGTGTTTTCCTTCATGAAAGGTTGCCAAGGAAGTACGGCTGCACAGGCATGATTGGAATGAAAGCCAGTCATCAGATGAAGCATCATTATAGCAGTGCAAAATAAACTTAAAAGAAAATTAAGTTGCTCAAGTACTAATAAATCAATCCTGGGAGCTGCAGTGCCATATTAAAGGGGACAGAATTAAATTATCAAGTCATGCTAAGGCACTGCTTGTGTAGGTGTGACATTTCCTGACCTTCTGCAGCCTGACTGTTAATAATACTAGAGCAGAAGTGGGACACTGCATTAGCAAATACTCCTACTCTTGGTTAATAAAGTCAAGCTCAGCTACATTTTTTCCTGCTGGCTACAGTGAGCCAACTAGGGCACAGCACCTCACTTTTCCAAAAACAATGCCCAAACAAAAAGCCCCAATAACCAAAAAAACCAACATCACTACAACAAAAAAAAACAAACAACCCTCAAAATTGTCACATCTGATTACTCTGTTCATATCATGATAAAAAGGGGTTCATTCATTGCTAAGACAAGTTTAATGAGACAGCAAATGATGTTTAATCCAATTTGCTTTCATGGGGAAAATCATGTTGGGCTGTGAAGAATATTAGTATTAGTAGAAATAGTATTCAATAGTAGAAATAGTATTCAATAAGGGTACATGAACTAATGCATATACATCCTGGCAGCTGTGATGCACTGTCAGGCACCCATTTAGCAATTTTAAGTGCAATCAATAGCTTTTAACTGAAGAGAAATCTTGAGACAAATGTGTTTCAAGTCTAGATCTAGGCTCATGGAGAGGAAGAAACAAAGCTGATAAAAAAGCTGTAATACCACACCTGATCAAATGAGCTTGCAGAGCCAGCTGGGGGATCTCTGCCACCACAGTGCTCTAAGTGCCCAAGGCAAAGGTGGCCTATTAGCAAAGAGTCACCTTGGTGTGTTTTGTAGCCCTGCGTGTGGATGTGGACCAAGCACAAATGTTTCTGCACCCCAGCAATATTACTTCAGTTTATTAGTCCTGAATACTCACTCTTCATCCTTGATGGACTCAAAACAGGAATCACAGACACGGACCTGGAACTCAAATCCCATGATTGGGTAACTGGACCGTTTGGTACTGCACTTGCCACACACTGCTTGCCCACATTTTCTGCAGTGATGCTTCATGGAGGAAGAAGAAAAAAAATAAATCAATCACTATACTGTGTCCCCTACCACCTTCAGTGAACAACAACAAAGCTTCTGTTTTGAAACCTGTTAGGAAATGCTCTGTTACTTCAACCAAAGACCAAGGACTCTGGAGATCTGAACAGTCATCTGGGCCATTAATGGATTTATCTCCATATTCTCTGTGTAAATCCTCTTCTTCTGCAACCCTCTTCTGGGAGAAGGGGAAGAAGTGGATTGAGCAAGCAACTAAGAAAATAACAGTCTAAGAAAGCCAGACACAGATGAGTGTCTTGGTGCCTGTGCAGTCCCCCCATAAAGAAGGCTACCTGGAAAGCTTTCACATTCTGGAAAAGTAAAAGCAGGGCCATTACTGCTTCCCTGAACTGAGCACCTACAACATGGTAGGTTGCGATTTGCTCAGTTATAGAGCACTGTTTGCCACTTTACACAACACTGGAGGATTAGCTGTCCAAAGCTCCAATGCACAGAAATATCCAGAGAAATCCAACAGAACACTCCTAGCACAGCCTGCTTTGACGCGTGACAGAAGTTTGACACAACACTTTCCACAGAACTTGGAAATGGCTCAGTGCTGCATAACCTCTCAATAAACCCTCACTTCAAAGCCACAAAAATACCAACAGTTGAAAAGATCTAATGGCTTTAGCAGTTTTCTGTTTACATTTTGTTTAAGTGCTGAATTACAACTAAGCACTCAAACCAGCCATCTCACCTGTCTCAGCCCTATGGTCTTTGTGTCCCACATTTGTTTTATATTCCAGAAGAAAGGCTGTTCACACTTCTGACAGGAATCACTTTCCAGCCATTGAGGAGCCTACAAAAGAGCAAGAGATGCAAGCAATCAGAATTGTTTTCCCTCATACAACAGTCAAAGAAATTTGTTTTAAGAACCCAAAGTAAAGTTTTACTTGGAAAGATACCCTGGACATTACAACAACAGATTGCCTACAGTATAGTACAGAGGAAGTTTGGTACAAAAACCCTGAATCCAAAACTACAGTTATTTGTTACCTACACACCACCTATACTTTTTAAGCCTACAGCAATACGTTATGTTACTGCCTTAATAAAAAAACTCATTCAAACATCTAAGTTATTAAACTTGCTGCAGGCATTCAAAGACTGCTGCTCTGATTGCCTAGATGACTTTTAAGGGCTAGTGCAATCCAAGCTGGAGAGGCTATGAGGCAGTCACCCTCTATAAGAAGCGGGGTATCCAGAAGTAAATTCTGAATAACTATCTTTCCTGCTTTCCTAGGATTGCAGTTTGAAATAATTAAGAACTCATTTGCATTTTCCATCCTGCCCACATCTTCATTAAGCAACCCTTCTCCCACCCACATACTTTTCCTGCCATAAATGTACTAGGCCAAATGAAAATAGAGCTTTCACACACTTCAGCTCTCTCAGATCTTTAACTGACCATCCTTGCAAGGGATAGAAAGAGAGGCACAATATTTTTAGTACATAGACTTGAATTAGAACATGTATATTCGATACAACTTTATAGACCTCATGAGCAATTCTCCTTGAGACTTGACAGGAGGAAAGCTGGAACAACAAAGCATTTTTTCTCCTTAATTCACATACATCCACCACTGACGGTAAGAAAACAAGAGTATTCTCAGTTGCACCACCATCTCACCATGACTATTTATTGATTCCAGATGTCCAGTTCCTAAATCTTCAACCTCAGTTGTACCCTGTTCCTCCCCCCCAATAGTTGAAAGTACTGTAAAAGGTAATAACAAGTCCAGTGTGGGGGTGGGAGGGAGAGCAGAGGAAATGAGTTGCCTCTCCATCACGTGAGATATTCCATATTGCTCCTTTCTTAGAAAGCAGTTAGAATAGCAGTTTTCACTTAAAAGCTGTTTTGGGAAGACAATGCCCTTTCTGACTCCCTCTAACAGAAAAACAGGATATCCTCCAATTCTTTTCATCTCCATTTCACACATTAAACAGAAGATAAAAACTTGCCAATGCTACCAACACTATTACCAACATACAGTTGGAACTGCTGAAGAGCAATAATACAGTTGTCAGTTTCTAATCAAAAAAGTCTGTTTTCTAGTCTTCTGTACATTAATGCATATTTGAAGATATCCCTGTAACTCGACTCACTAACTGCTTCAGAGGCAGTATGTTCATCATTTGTCAAACATTTGGTTTCTTTGCTTTTGGATTGGGCTCGATTATGTTTTTCCAACAAGTTCTGATATATTACAGCTGTTCTACCTTAACTGCATTATTTTCACTGCATTAAAACTGTCTATTATTTATAAGATCCCTTTACTGTGTGCAGGTCCAGAAGAGAAATGGCCACATATTGTTTTTTCAATTGTATCATAAATCAGTTCCTTTCAACTACAAAGTTTCATAACATTACAGAAGTTTTGAAGGGAGATCATCATGCTGAGAATGTCAGGAGCATCAGCATTGTGTCTCACTGTGTTTAAGGTGACAGCTCAACACATCACAAACCAGTTTTTAATCATGACACTTGCATTTAAGAGAAAGCAACGGGGCAAAAAAGACTCAGCCTTAAATACTGCTTTATGGGAGTAACCAAAACTAACTCCTGTAATTATGGTTTAACCACAGATAGTAGTAATATATATCTTTTCAGTTCCAATGATGGATGTGAACTGATGCAGAATGTGCATGGCAGGGTCAATTGCTGAGTACTGAGATCTTCAAATAAAGCACTGCCTGGGGACTGAACCTCTGCCTTCTGAACTGCATCTCACTTCTCCACCTGCCTGTGTCAGACAGTGTGAGGAAAGCAGCCTGCAGAACTGACTAAGTCAAGTCACATCAGTCCCTGAAAGAGAGGAGGGCCGGGAGGGGGAAATCATCTTTGGCCTAGGACAGGAACTTACCTCTTCTCGGCTGATATCCATGTTCCAAACAGCAATTCCTCCATCCGCTGAACAAGACACCAGCTGCCGTGTCAGCTGGAGGTAACAGATAGCCTGCACCTTGTCACTGAAAACAAAGTAGACACTACTTAAACAAAGCTTAGTTTCCCAGTAAGCCCTGACTTATCCTTGTAAAGCTGCCTAGGGAGGCAAAACTGGTCCCCAAACAGTTTGCCAAAGTCTGATGAGTAGAGCTATGAGGATGACTGGACAGATGCTGTCACCTGAGCACTCCCCCAGCATCAAATGTTGCCTAGAACAGTGTTCTTAGAGGCCTGGCCAGAATACCAGAGGTACAATTCCATGTTAACACTTGCTGTGTTAACACTTTCCTTGCTTGAACATCAACTGGTTCTGAATGTGCATGCAAATACTCTTCTGTGTTGGCAAGGAAAGCAAAGTTATCAAAACAGACAACTGAAGAAATAACGAGAAATATTTGTTTCAAGCTAAAAAGCAGACAGAGCTTCCACTTTTTCTGGCAAATCACAGTAAGTCAGTCTGTAGCTGCAAAGCAAAGCATGCGTTTACCAGAAGACCATTTAATCCTAAATAAAGTCATGGCAAAATAAAAGTCTACCCTAAGAAACTAAACAAAGGATCTCAATAGTATTAAACTGCTTTGCCACATCTAAGTTGAATTTAAAAAGTCATTCTGCTTCTCAGAAGAACTTTCCCATTCAGTATGAAGTTTGATGCTAAGTGTGATGTTTGAAGAGAAACTAACTGTTACAAGTCTTCACCAGGACACATGAGGGAGCAGTAACAGCAGTATAAGGTCCTCCAGCTACTGACTTCAATTATTTTTTTTGTAAACAGTACTCTATTATTAATTCTTTAGCCATAAAACTAAATCCTCAATATTTAACAAGAGTTCTAGGGCTAAGGCTATCAGTCTTGATCAAAGGTGGATGGAGGCATCTATGAATTAGACATGAGGAGAACCCACTATACAAATAGATCCTTAAACACAAACAAGATCTCTACCACCAGTGCATTTCTAAGTAGAATATATCTTTAGTGGTGAATTGCCTGTCAGACTGAGTTAGAGCCCGACATTTAAAAATGGCAGCCAGCATTGTGTCTCTGTAAAAATAAAGGGTTGATTACATACAGACAGCTAACTACCTGATCTGCAGAACAGGGGAGATGTGACACACTTTCTCAAGTTGAGAGACCACTCCTGTAATTTAGCCAATCAGTTTATCACCTCACTGGTAGAGACAGAGAACAGGAACATACTCTAGTTGGGTACATGAACATACTTGCACATTAAGGTTCTAGCCCCACCCTCACAGGTAACTCAGTGCAGTATTTGCAACAGAGACACATCCAATTTTTATATGAAGGCCAAACCAGACAACCTAGGATTTTTATCCACCTCTTTCTATAAACTACTTCTATACTACTTCTAAACTATGGTAATAAGAATGTATCAAACATAAGCAAGAAAAAAGATTTATCAGTAATGCTTTCCTAGTACTGATTATCCTTCTTCCCTCTCAAAGTCCTCAGGGTTCTGCAAAAAGTTATTTTCTCCATTATTCACAAAGATTCAAATATCTACTTAGTCTTCCTGGGACTCTGTGTTCATTATTGAACACAGAGGAAAAATAAGACACCATTACATACTGATGTCCCTGGAGCAGCAGCGTTCGCCCCTTCCTTCCGCCAATATCCCACATGATAATGCTGTGATCAGAGGCACCTGAGAAGAGCAGTCGTTGAACAGGATCCCACCAGAGCGAAGTAATACTCCCTAGGAAAGAACATTCTGCAGTTAGATGTAAGGGACTGACTCCCCAGCACAACGAAGCCCTGCTGGAACACTAAGGTGAAACCTTACTCTAGTAACGTGTATATAAAGCCTTAAGGCAAAGGACAACACTCAACAGCAAGATACAATCCTGGTGGAGAGGGAAAGAGCACTGGACAATGGAACAGAATGTCCCTAAGAAGACAGATAAAGCATAAACCAGAAAGTTTGAGTTACAAGCCTTCTGCCCCTTATATTTAGGTAGGTGGTTTTAAGAGTTGCCAGGCTGCTTTGTGAGCTTTGGATGATGAAAAGTATGAACACTCACCAAGCAGAGACTAGTATCTACAACATAGCAAGGTGCTTCATCAGTGGTTGCAGGACATCATGCAGTGTTCACAGGAAAACCAGCATGTTCACATAAACATTTGCAACCTTAAAATAGTTGGAATAAGAAACGAAGCCACAGTTTCACTGCTGGTAGCAAATCTGCCATCACTCACTAAATTGCAAAACTAAATTTCAGAAGGCCCATCCTGGCTATGCATTACACTGGTCAGATATAGAAAGAAATGAGTCATCTGACAGTAGCAGCTTTATACTAAACTCATGTGCATGGTAATGTAGCCAGGAGACTGAAGGAGTAATTTTGTCACTTATGCCACCTATAGTTGTGAAGTTGGGATAGTTTATTCCCTTGTAGAGATCCTTCCCTTTAAAGCATCCTTCCATTGTTCAGTTGTCATCAAAAGCCTTGTTAGTCTGAAAGCAAGATGAATGGTAATTAGAGCCCAAATCAGTCCATTTCAACGCTCTGGAGCAAGAGATTTTTTTGGCCTCCTTTAGGGCTACACTGTTTTCAGACTGACCCATTTGGGAATAGCATTTGCACCACTGAAGGCAGCAGTTTGAGTATTATCTCAGCATTACACAGAGAAAGCTGTTAAATATGGTGAATTCTGGAAGCTACCCTGAAGAACAAGTGCTAAAACCACTTAAACTGCAAAGCAAACACTGCTTGCTTATGAAGTCCCATCTAGCAAGAGTTAGAAAGGAAACAAGATGAAATCAGGCTTTTGAAGTCTGTCAAACACAGGTCCATTCAAAGAAGAACTAGATGCCATTTAAGTTCAGAGCTACTAGATCTTGAGACTATTACACAAATACTGTGGAGGGAAAAATTTACACAGAATCTGATTTACTAAAAAAAAAAAAAAAAGAAAAAGGAAAAAAAGATGAGGTAGCTAATATTATACCAATTGAAGAGAAACCTGTTTCTGCCCCTCAAATTTAATCATCTTTTATTCTAGATCAATTCTTCTTTTAAGGATCACAATTCCCATACGGAAATATATAAGCCAAAGTTGTCTGCTATGCAGACAGTATTGCTGAAGTTGGTGCTTGGAAGTCCATCACAACCCAAGAGGTAGAACCTGCACTATAGGAAGTGCTAAGGACACGTACTGCTTTCAGACTAACAGGAACACCTGCCAAGCAGTTGTATTTGAACAGACTAATGCAAAAGAATAGAGAGGTAAAGGAGTCTCTAGGGCAAAGAGAATTATTTTGCTCTTAACTGAAACAATCTGGAATTCTGCTTGAAAGCAGAAGAGACATTTATCACTTGAAAATCTCAACTTGCCTCTCACATTCAAAACCAGCTTTATCACTTCACAGTCATCTGTAAATCAGGAGTCTCCCCAGCTTTAACAAAGCCTACTCTATACTTACAACTGTTAAACAAGGCAGCCTTTTCCAGTGGGTCAGAGACTCATGACCCAGTAGTTCAACCCTACCCAAATGCAAATTAGTCAACTGATTTGAAACTTGGCAGTACCACGTGGGAAAAGGCACTGTCTTATTTATTTTTCTCAGCATATAACTGTTACACATTCTTCTGTGATGTGCATTCTTGCCTTACTCATTACAACAGACAGTGGCTCTATATCATGTTACAGACCATTTGGTTCTTCATTTGATACAAGGACTATAGCTATACCATACAGGATGAGACATTTGCCTTTGACTAGGCAGTTTTGATTCTAAAAGGCTCTCTGGATTTCTTGCTTATAGCTTAGGTCCAGCTAAACATAGGAAATTGAACTAGAGCCACATAAAGACTGATCAGAACAGCAAGGCTTGCATTGAGAAGAATTAAGTGGCATTTTAGAATCTAGACTGGAGGTTGTTAAAGCTGCTTTAGGTATTATCATATTAAAAGGTCTCCTAAAAAAAAGAGAAAAAACCCCCCATAAATTAACACATTCTTGTCCTTTCTCTTCAAAGTTAAGGCGGTTAAAGCTTTTAAAGGTGGCCATCTAGTGGATAACTTGTGTTTAACTGAATGCATATATTTATCTTTATTTTTAATCTATAATAAAAATACCTGTCCAGATTTATTGCCTAAGATTTCCCCTCAGTAAGAATGTGTTTGTTCTTTAGCAGACAGTAATATGTACAGCTTTGAACAGCTTATGTCAACTACTACCCTGGACTGTTTTTTTATTCCAAATCTGTCCTTAAGAGCTAGATATGGATCTGAACATCTCACCCTGATTTACAATGACATATTACATCTGGGACAAGTGGATTTAAACAAAGAGTTACTTTACCTTCGTGCCCTTTGAGGGTTGTGATAACTGAGCAAGTGTTCTGCTCAAGCTTCAGAAGAGTGATCTGTCCAGAATAATCACCAACAAATGCATGCTGAGTTTCATGATCATATCTAAACAGCAGTCAAGGAGAAGCCTCATTTGCTCTAGGAGTGTTTTACATGACAAACAGTCATGTAACAGCACCCAAAAAAAAAAAAATCCAAAGAGAACATTTTAATATGCCAGATAAATATTTACATAAATACTTCTAAAGGGGCTGGAGACTGTAATAAAGCTTTCTGATTCCTCTCCTCTCATCACACTTCCCTGTACGTGCAAATGAGTGAGAAAAGTTTGAGAAAGCCATTGGAGAAAGCTGTGGGATAATCCATGCCCTAGTTTAAGGCAAGCTAAGTAGATTTGGGCCATTTCTAGCAGATATTTACAGAAAATACTCATGCTTGTCTACAAGAGATGACAAAATTTGTCAGGCTATTTATTTCAGTGCAGAGCTACCATTAGGAGCACCTCACTGGACACTGGGTGACATTCAGTCTTAGCTAGTATGTTCCCTTATAAACCTTCAGATTTCTACCATGCTATAACAGTTGATATCCCCAAGACAAAAAAATCAGGTTACAAAGATGCTGACCCTCCACAGCTACTTTACCTTGCAGTGGAAGTACACTCTCAATGTTCAAGCTACTGAGAAGGTGAGACCATCTTGTTTCTTGTACTGTTCTCTGCACTTCCAGTGCAGGTCCTTGAGCATGGTATTGAAACTGAAGCTGTATTTCAGAAAGGAGTCAGTTAACACTGACATAAAAGCCACATCCTGACATGGGATCTTTTAACAAGGTGGCACATTGGGTAAAAGCATTACACCTCCCAAAGCATTGTACCTCATAACAGTTTTGTGATACTCAGTTTTGTCACGATGTGACTGTCTCCAAAAACCAAAGAACAGCAAGCTAGTGGAACTAGAAAATTTGCTGCCTTCAGAAGACTTTTGCTCTTCAGAATAAAAGCAAGAGCTATGAAAGGCCCACAGAGCTCACACTACATCACCCAAGAGCTGTGTATAAACTTAGGTGTCCTCCTGGAGCCAAACAAAAACACAAGCAACACCAAGCTAAGTAGCCTCTGGTATGCCACAGAAAAGGCTAACTTTAAAAAGACAGTGTAACAAAAAGCCCACCACTTTAAGTGAAAATGCAGAGGCTTTGCCATCTGATGACATTCTGAAACCTGTTAAACCTTCAGAATCTTGAGACAGAGGATTTGTTGAAAGCGAATTGTTTAAGTCCCTGAACACGTGATCCTTTCTTCATATTGGAAGTTCAAACTTGCATTATCCCCCCTAATCCAATAAAGAATAGGCACTCTGCTGCGTTATTCAGAAGCTTACACATAAAATCATTAACAAATAACTGCTATGGAACCTCTGATAGGGAGATCAAGCACCTAATACACAGCCAGAAAGCTGGGTCTTCCAAACACAAGTCCAAAGGCAGGATTGATTACAAAGCATTTTCAAATGTCAAGTTCTTCAGCAGAAATTTATTTTTATCTTGATATAAAAGGTCATATTGTTTTCTCCATTTCAATAAAAACCTGTTCCATTATTTGCAATAGCATTAGCTACAGAACTCACTGAATTCAGTGAGGCTCAGAGTGTTCACCACTGTTTTTTGAGCTGGTCTCCAACACACTCCCCAGCTTTAACCCCATTCTGTGCTGCACTCCGTTGAGACAAACTGGAACCGCACATGAAATGTTTTGTGGGACACAACCCACCCGAACTCTAAAACAAACACCACAACAAAGAGGAACAGTACAAACCTGTCAGCTCTTCAGTAAGGCAGGGTCTGCACAGATGGAAGACCTCAGAAGGCCAGACATGCTGCCGACAACTGAGCAGTTACCTTTCCTCCTGGTTTCTTACCACCACACAGCTATACAGCCACTCCAGAGAGGCCTTCATGTTTTCAAGAGATGTAGTTCACCTCTTCCATCTCTGAATCTTGGCATTTCTAAAACATTACTGCCATTAATCCTCATACATCAACCAGTACCTCAGTTACTGTCCAGCCACATCTAAACTACCACCATAAACAAGTGCTACAAAATAGTTTAGAATTTTAAGTATTTAACTTGCTCTAAAGTTTTGATATGCGAACTACATTTTAAGTTACTGAGTTTGTAAGTCTTTTACATAGGATAAAGAATGCCCTGAAGTACTTATACAGCCAGACAGACAACCAGAGTGTTTAAGCTACAAATGCTGCAGTTAAATGCAGTTTGTGGAAAAGCAAACAGACAAATTACAGTTAGTAGTGAATAACGTTTCAACATACCCTGCAGCTTAAAGATAGAAAATATTAACATGAGCAAAGACAGAAAAATTGAAGCAATCCAAAGAGGTTTCATGATATTTTATGCTCTAGAAGGACAAATGCACACTGGCATCTATTGAACAAAGTGACTTGCCTAGGAAGAATGCAGGCCTGGCTACAGATAGTGACTTCCACAAGATGCTGCATACAAACACCTCAAAATTAGGAACTAGTACACACTGTGCTTTGAGCAGCTCAGGGTCACTTCTGCAATCTAACAACTGCTAACAGAAATTAAGGTGTTAAACTTCTAATCAGAATAAGGGTTAACAGACTTTCAAGAGATGTCACTCTAGATTTTTTATACGTAAAGGAGGGAACAAATTGATCTAAAGATACTCTTCCATTTTCAGGGTAGCAATCATTTCTTAAAGGATACTGTAGACATGAAGCCCAAGAGGTGAAGTAATGTCTCCCCAGCATACTCCCACTCCTGGTGCACATCCAGCTGACACACTTGTCATGACCAGTGCTGATAACCCATTCTGATGCCAGGCAGAAGGTAATAGCAGACACTCGATTCTGATGAGCTGTGAAAGAAAAAGATTCTGGCTATTTTTTCCCAAAAACCAAAGTGATGCATTTTTACATTCTAATTCAGAGACACAGATGTTGAGGATGATATCTAAGCAATGCTCAAGAAAAATTCTTTTTTACTGTTATACTTGTGTCTAGGCTGAATGAAAAGGTTCATATTGGTTCACTTAAGCTATTCAGAATGCAAGTACTAAACAGAACAAACACATCAGACATCTAATTTAAGCCTTACTCCTTGAGAGAGAGAAGCTGAGTTCAGCCCAGATACCCAAAATGCTCTGGTTAAGGAACAGGCAAACCCTCAGCTTCCTCTAGTTAGCCCAGGATTTCTGGGGAGTAATGTAAAAAATCTGACAACTTTAACTGTTTTCTTTAAATGCCTCTCTTCCTGACCCTGGGGGAACTATGCTCACATTCCTACTTTTAAGCACCTGAAAGCCTATCTAGTCCATGGCACTCAAACTGCCTCCTGTCACAGCAACCAAATCCCACCCAGCTTTGTTTCAAATGCTGCCACTAAGCAAGAAGTTACTTGAGCATTAGAAAGAAGTCCCCCCCACCCTAAGATGGAAGTACTTCCCTTGACTGAATTGTCAATCATCTCCTTCAGGATAAAGGGAGGTTTTGTTGCTTTAAAAACAAGGTCTTTTTCTCCTACACAAGAACATTGCTTCTATCAGTGTCAGGGAGTCATAAGACAAACTGCACTTTGTTTTGCTACATAACCTACAGTCTTTAAGAGCTTCCTTCTGCCCTTTCACATTAATATTCCAATTTTAACTGGCAATTGAGTTTTGTATTTCTTTTAAGGATGTGCAGACAAATGCTGAAATTAGCATCTCTATAAATACAAGAACAATTCCTATTTCCCATGTACAGGAAAAATATGATCTTTTTCATCCCTTCTGCTCTCCTAAGACGACAGAGAAGCTAAGGACTCTTATCTTCAGATGGAAGTAACCAAGTCCAGGGATTACAAAAAGGATGGAAATTGCAAATACCAAAATTCATCTTTAGAAAGCTCTTACTCCAACACTCATGTAGGATAACTACTCCAACTGAGAGCAAAATCTGAACTCACTAGTTGTGGCTCATTACACTTACAGGCTAGTGATGTAGTGAACTTAATGACTGCAACTTGGACTCAGCTGAGTGACAGAACATTTATCTTATGGCAGTTATGCCCAACTAAGTGACAGCTGTGAGGTCAGTCAGATTTAAAGCATATCTGGACTTGATTAATCTGTGACTGTGTCCAGTTTACCAAGCATTTCAGATGCCTTCCCTTCACACAAATGTTAGTGTAGATACTGGTTAACAGTTTACCTGGATAGGTCTTCACAAAGTTCATCTTATTAAAGTCCTCAGAAATATGAAACTCCTAAAATCAAAGTGAAATTGTTAGGACACATACCAGAGTGATATAAACAACACTGATACCCAAAAAGGAGCAGTAGCCTCTCAGGCCAGAGTTTATACACCAGCAGTACATCTCACCAAAACTGAGCCGTTTTTGAGGCTGGAGCAGAGCACACTGACATACCAACTGTAAATTAAGGTTAACAGAATTTTCAACAGGAAACATCCTTTCGGAACTGAGTTTGCTCATTACAGCATTTGGACATTACAGGAAAAGATAAGACCTCATTATGGGTCATAAGCCCCCCAGCAGAACCAAACAAAACTGTATCTTATAATATTTAGGATTTACATGTCTGAGACTTCATAATGGATGGGTTTAATTGAGAGTATTTTCTATTTGATCCATTAGGCTTATGAAATTTTACAAGTCTTCACTTACAAGTTTCAGTATTTACCACCAGAATCACTATTCTATGCAGTTCTTTGTAGACTATTCACAGCAGTTATCAGTAGAATCACTGTTTACGACAGTCATGCATACTCTGACTCCTTATAGGACAGTAATTATTTTGACCTTATTTTCACAGAGAAAGGAAACCCTTAAAACATCTGAGAGTCACAAGATTCCCCTTCTTTACCAAGAACAGAGTGGAAGAATACAAACCCACTTTCTGTTCTGCTACGTGTTTCTGCTCTCCAGGACAAGGACAGCAACTACAGCAAGAGCATAGAAAGAAGGAAGAGATCCCAGAAAGAAAAGAAACGAATCCAGTCTCTTGTAATTTTAGAGCTAGCGTTCAAATTTCCACATGATAAAAAGATCTGCAGAAAACAAATCCAGAGATATGTGCATGCAAGATAGAGGCAGATCTATACTCCTGGCCAGAGGCAGTTCACAACCCCTGTTAGTTCTCCACCATGGCACCCTGCCCCAGCTTAATGTAATCCCCTTAAAATAATTCCTTGACCAAGTGCAGTTGTTTGGGTCCACTGCTGCACTAATGGCTCAGGGACTTCTTGAGGCTATCTGGCTCACATCTAGCCAGAAGAACCCTTGCTTTGCAGTCCTACCATGAACAGCTCAGCTGAACTGCCAAGAAATTCAGCCATTTAGTAGTAGCTGCAATCCAAAATGAATGGAAAGAAAACAAATTATCAGCTGCCAGCAACACCTGGAGCTCACAGACAATCTAAGCAATTCTAATCTACTTTCTGAAGAAAACTCACAGCAACTTACCATGATAGCTCCATTATCCTGGCCAACAAATATTCGTCTGCTGTCATGATGATAAGCCATGGCAGAACATGGTGCTGTCAAAAAAAGAGCAAGTACATTACAGTGATTTAAGTAGAGATATTAGGATACACATGACTTTTAATACAGTCAAATCTTTCACTCAGGGCAAAAGCTATTTAAGTAGCTTGATAGAAATTAGCCTGCATAGATAACATCCCTTGGTAAGATAGTTAAATTCCCTTGTGAAGCTGAGGATGGATACATGACTACTGTAACCCAGATATACTACTAGGAACCATATGCAAACACAATTTCCTGCCACAGGGTGCAACTCAGCAAGAGGAATTTTACACAGGCTGAAAGCTGAGCTAGCAGCAACAGTATGTGCCGCTGGTTACACTTATGAACTTGAGCTCAAACTCTAAGCTCTAAAAGATAAAAAAACACACCTTGGAAAGCACAGAATATGGACTCTACTGGACTTTGAGCTAATGGTTTGAAAAGCTCACTTAACTGGCAGCACTTGAGGCACCTACAGCTGCAGATCCACCCTCCTGAAGGGTGTGGTTCTGACACTGCCACCATAGGCTTCGCCCACTATGGAGCTTGTTTCAATTTGAAGTCTGAGCTGGATTTGCTGCAAAGCGCCTGAAATCAAGATCACTGAAGGAATCCAGCACTTGGGGAAATGGGAAGGAGATATTCCCACACACAGCACAGGTACAAAACCCATGGTATGCCTGGCCAGCACTTACCATCTCCAGTGCTGTACTTACATGACATGGTGTGGTAGATGCTGGGCCAGTACTGTCCACTGTCTCTCTTCAGCCACACTCGTATGGTTCTACGCCATGGGAAGAGCAGGGAGAAGTCAGTTGTGAGTGAGTGCATCACCCCTTGCATCTGAACCAGTTCATTACTTATGTATCAGCTCCAACCCTCTAAGCTTTTGTGCTACTCAAACATAATTGAGGATTGACATAACAGAAATAACAGCACTCTAATATTACTCTAACGTAACAAGAATTGTAGGACTAAGAATAGGCAGCCTTGGATTCTGAAGAGATTTGTACATTGAGTTTCAGTAAGTATGAAAAACAGAAATACTATTTCAGTTCACCTCAAAATTGCTACATATTGCATCCTTTAATTCCCCTCCTTGGATCTGGATAGGTCAAATTCAAGTTGCAGAAACTCTCTAGCTTTGGCAGTGCAAACACAGCTTGTTTTATAACAGATTAAGTGTCTGATATGTTTTTTAAAAATTGCAAATCATATAATTATGGAAGTCTGAACTTTTTCATTTTTACAGCTTCTCTGTGCAACTCAGCCTTGAGCAAGCCAAACACTGAATATTAATGAAAGAAGCACCTCATCCTCCAGACCAGATACTGACATCTCCATCCCCAAATATTAATTAATGTATGAATCCTTAGAGGACAACAAATCTAAGTCAGTGTTATTTCCACTAAGCCATGCCTCTACTCCCTCATGTAGAAATGCAAAGGACAAACAACATTAATTGCTGTAAGTTTGCACTGCTCCTCTGGCCTAAACATGAACAGGACGGATGAGCCAATCAAATGAAAACTGAAAGAAGCTGACACGAGGAGATGGACAGCATGCTAAGATTCTTTATAAAACTGGTTTTAGTTTGCAACCTTCCAGAATCACCCCTTGAAAGAAAAGGAAAAAGAACACTTAGCATGACGTTGTTCTCATGACTGTCAGATCCTGGGAGGAGGGATAGAAGAGACCAGCAAGGAAGTGGAAAGCTATTGTCAATTAAAAACATTCCTACAACAGACACATTTGAAGGGACTCTACATCAAGAAGCTAAAAGCACACATGTAGACAGTGCTCAGGTTATTTAAGTCTACTCAAAATTTCCTCTCCAAATCATTGTTTGCATTCTTGTTACTGCTTAAATCCAACTTCCTCATTCCTAAATGATCTCTAAATATACATACCTGGAAACACTGTCAGGAGACTTCATTGAGATGCATTGTTCCATTTACTGTTAGCTAATACAAGGCCTGGTATTTAGAATTTTTAAGAAAAATACTATCCCCTTAAGGGCTTTTCTTTAAAAGACCATTCAAACCATAAAGCAGCCAATGCCCACCCTTAATGTACTACTTTTCTAAAACTTGAAATCAATACAGCTGAGTACACACTGCCCCAAAACAGTAATTTTCAGCTTTTATATCAAGTCACTTTTCCACCAGTTCAATGGCACTCGTCCATTAATCCAGTCCACTAAATATTTTGCATTTAGACTGTCTCTTGAAAGCTAACACTTCCTCTTTACAATAATCAACAGCCTGCCTTATGTCAGTTCACACTTCAGAAGACCATTTGCTATTTGTTGGTAACATGACAATATGAGAAAAACAACGTTTCCAAGTCATTCTTATGATGCAAATGCCAGTAGTAACATGAGTTAGCCCCTATTTATTTTTGTCAGCTTTTTAACTTGCTTTGTAAAGCAACTCCACCATACTAACACTGTTCTGAACACCCCAGATGGTAGCTTCCACCCTTACTAATGCAACTCTTTCACTTCTAGCCAAAGTCATGTAATTATTTTCTACATAAAAAGACTACCGAGTCATCATGGTGATCGAGATCACCCACTGCTGATTTTTCAAAAGCAGACTTGCTGTGAAAGTATTGCAGTATTGCAGTTAATGATACTAAACTAAAGGAAGTAATGATTTGGCTTTTCTAAGAAATTTTTTCATGGAAGTATAATTTCTGCATTGATCATCAACAATACAGTCCCTCACTAAAGTCAAGAGCCTAAGCAAATAGCTGCAAGAGTTAGCAAAATTAACTTCTGAAAGCTTCTTATTTTGGTTTAAGTAAGATTTAGACTACGCTCGCCTCATGCTTGCAAAGATAAGCTTTATATCTAATTATACAAAGCTCTGACTGAGCAAAATTTGAAGAGATTGTTTCACAGTAGTCAGCAAGTGACCTGTGCCAAAATACCACTTCTCCCCAATTCTCATACAGTCCTGTTTTTGTGATGCATCTCCTTATGTTAGGACAAATTAGTCTGTGAAATACTAGTTCTTAGCTTAAAGGACTAGAGAAGTCCTCCAGTAACTCTGCTCCCACAGTCTCCTACCTCAACATTGGTTTATCATGAGAACCACCCTAGAGTCTTCAGCGCTTTCCTCAAAACTTGGTCTTTACTTAATGGAGAGTCCTGTGCTCAGTGCCTGAGACGAGCTGGCTACCACTCACCTTTCCTTAAACATTCCCTAATAAGGGTCTAGAAAGACACAGGTTGGTTTGACAGTAAGGACATAAAAGTGTAGAAACTCATTAAGGAGCACCCAGAGATAGAAACATACTTTTTAAATTACAGTAGACTCAGACAGCTGAGAGTGGCAGGAGGAAACAAGACTAAAAATGACCTCCAAACTTCCCTAACATTCAGTATTGAACCAGAAGTTGCTTTCAGCTGGGCAGCATGCACATTTATAGAAGAGCCATTCAAAGTGGGTTTTGCGTAGGATTTTTTAATGTAACATAAAGAAACACACACAAAAGCCATCTTCAAGCAATACTGAGTGTGGCCTTACCAATTTCTAAGGATTTTCATTGTTCTTGATTGCTGTTTCTTTTACAGTGTGATTAAGCACCCAGCAGTGCTGGAGAAAAAGTTTGGGGTTTGAGAGCAGAGACAATTCCACAGCAGTGTCTGTGCTCACACTAAATAAGCTGCCTTCTAAAAGCCAACTGCACATATGTCAGAGAGTAAGAAGTGATGAAAGATTAGCAGGCAAATCCAAATCTGTTACAATACAACCACTGCTGCAAGTTACTACGGAGCTACCCTAGCCCTGTTCCAAGCTCTGCACCTTCCTAACACCTTCGACCACCAACAATTGCTTTCTTATCTGAAATCAATCACCAACAGTTACTAACTAAAACAGTTCTTGTTTTCCTAGCAAGAACAGAAGATTGCATCTTCCTGGTAGTTAAAATAAATCAAAAGTATTTAGACTGATACTGACCTTGTTCCTAAAACAGCATTAGGAGTCTGGTTTAATCACAGTGCAATGGAAGCTCAAGGACACAGCTTGCAGCTGATGCTTTTTATCTAATTTCAGTTCACTAAAACATGTTCTGACCAATATCTAAGTTCCACAACCAAAAACCAGCAAAACCAACAACATCTAGTACTACAATTTAAGCAGCTGCTGCTGGTCACCAAACACCGGCACTCAAGGAGGCCAGTGACTCCAGGGATCCCGTTAGCCTGTGGAAAATACATTACCTTCATCTTGCATTTAGGGTCCTGCACACAGCTTATCATACCTCAGCATTCCCAACTAAAGCTGGGAAACACTCCTCTAGCTTTAGCTATCTGTCTGCTGAGGGACACACTGCAACAATTCCCAACTTTGTCTTGGAGTCAGGGACAGGCAAGACACTGACTGGGACACAGAGTTAATCGTCCTCTTTACATTAGTTCTGAGAAAGCTTCACAGATGGCAAGTATCCTGCTGAAAAGCTGGATTAGGAAAACTGTTTATCTCCTGATTGCATTCTAGTTTCATTTTTCATCTTCAAAACTTAAAAAAAAAATAGTTTGTTGGCATTCACAGATCTACTACAGAATCTCTTGTATTCTCAAAAAAAAATAAATTATTACTTCTCATCCTAGGAAATATAATTTAAAATAAAAAGAACTACAACTTGTCTAACAAGAGAATAATCAAAAACAATCCTGGAGAATGTTTGTGCACCAATGTTTTCCTCACTACTTAACTTGTAAACACATTCCTCTAACTGGTTATTATTAAATACTTGACAGCCTTAGCTGCATTAAGGTGTAATAAAAAATACTTTAGCCCTACTCTTAGTGTACATGGCAGGTCTTTTGCTCCTTGTACTCTGTACTTTACTTGCTGTGAGCAGCATTAACACCTACATCGCACTTTTGTGAACAAACAGCAGTAAGTCTGACAACATGTTAAACTGTAGGTGAAGGACGTGTGAGTAGGCTTTGATGTACTGTAGGAAGAGGTATCTCACATTAGAGGTAATACAGTGCAACAGTTTCTGAAGGTTTAAAGATTTAAATAAATTCCTAAAGTAAGGCAGGGGACATGAGTTCTGCCTTGAGTCCACAGCCTCACTTAGCATTACACATACCAAAGGTGGGCAGCAGCCTCTGCTCTCCTCGTACAGCTCTGTGCCTGACACCAAAACTTGCCCAGATAAAGATGCAGCTGCATCCTTGGCTCTTATCAACAGTCTAAACATGCAGGCTGCTAACCTTCAGCATTAGACCTTGAGGTTTAAAGGCTGGCACATTCTGCCACAGGCAAGGCTCTGCAAGCTTGCACCAAGAAACTCTGTGCAGGCTTAACTCAGATAGGAACTCTTAAAAATTGCTATTTTCTCTTCTCTCCTTCAGGAAGGACATCAAACTGAACACAGCCCATGCTGGCACCCAAACCCCAACTTCACCCTGCACAGCACCAAGATTCCAGAACAATCGCACGTAACAGTGGAATACAAAGGAAGCTGCCCAGACCCAACCAAAATCCATTACCCAACATGTACTGCACAAAGTCATCTCCACGGGAAGGGAAGACACCAACCAACTAGTCATCAACCAACTGGTGTGATTGTTGTGCTTTTTGACCCAAAAATACGTGCCAAAAAAACCCAGTTCAGATAATACGCTCCTGTTTCTCACAAGGTCAGGCTTTTCAAAAGAGAATTTATGCAAAAATTGATGCAAATTCAGTTTAAAATTATCCCTCCACCAAGCTACACCTCTAAGAGTGCACTTTCTTATTTTTAACAGGCTTCTTTAAGACACTGACACCGTTTCTAACCAGGAGTTGTCAAGAAGCATTTTCTACTCCTCTTCACGTTTAAAAGTCACTTTCCACATAGCAGGAGGGAAATTCCATCTCTCACAACTACACTGCAGACCCCTAACCACTCTCATTGCCATAACCACTCTGTGCTACTTGCTTCCTCATTTCCACTTGCCTTTCATCTGAATAACTGCTTAATGCCATTACCAGCTGCCGTGGCAGGCACTTCCCAGCTGTGTGAGCCAGTGCCGAGAAGCAGGATTAGGCGCTGGAAGCATTTTCCTTTCCAAGCACAAACCACCGTCCTCAGTCGCTCATGATCCCCTCTCCGCCCCGATCTGGCACCTCACTCCCTGAGCTGCTCCAGCCAGGACGGAGCAGCATTGAACCCTCACGCCGAGCCATCCGAGAGGGCTCGTTTCGGCTGGAGCAGCTCAGGGAGCTCCAGCTCTGCCGGCACAAGGGAAGCAGCGACACCCTACAAGGGACCCAGCCAGTGGGGCTGAAGGCCGAGGGAAACACATCCCCACGCTCCCGGTTGTGCTCGTACCCTCTGCGGAGCCCATGTGCACACACGGGCGAGCAGGGGCTGCGCAGCACACGAGCACAGCGGGCGGGGGAAGGCTGCGGGCTCCGCGGAGCCGCTCCTCCCTCACAGCTGATGAGGTTCCAGTCCCTCCCTGCAACCGCAGCTCCGGCTATTTCTCATTGCTTTGTATTTCCTTGTGGCCCCAGGCACGGAGTCACGGCCGGGCGCCTCCTGGCACAGTGACATCGCCCACGCCGATTCCCCACAGAGCACCCCCCGCCCCAGCGCCGCCACC
>VYXB01010734.1:852147-884118 GCA_013397135.1 Pachyramphus minor
CTCGCCTGCCCCGGCCCCGCGGCCCGGCGGGGAGCGGGCCCCGGGTTACCTGTCCTCGCCGGCCGTGATGACGCCGTCCTCCTTGGGGATGAGGAGCGCGGCGCTCACCGCGTCCTGGTGCCCCTCGACCTTGCTGAGCAGGACGGGCCGCCGGCTCTGCGGCCGCGAGTGGATCTCGGCCGCCATCGCGCCGTAACGCCCCGTGTAGAGGCGCCGGCCCGGGCCGAGGTGCCCCGTGTAGCGGCGCAGCTCAGCCGCGCGCCGATGCCGTCACCGGGGTGGGGCGGGATAAGGCGGCAGGCGTATTCTCTGGAATAAAAGGGCCGCAGGGGCCGTATTTCGTAGAAAAGCGGAGAAACGCGAACTGGCTCCGGGCCGGGCTGGCGGTGAGGTCCTGTCCCCTCCGGGAATGCCCAGGGGGACAAGGTGGCCGTGGGCTCAAACACGTGTGTTCGTGGCGTGCACCGCGGGGCTGGCTGTGCTCTGCCCAGGAAAAGTCATTGCCATGATCCCGGCTCAAGGAGCCACACCGGCCTGGGGCCACCACAACACAGCAGAAGAAAGGCTATTCCCCCTGGAGTAATTAACAGAGGGATATGGGCTGAGGAAGGATGTGTAGTCACAGGAAGTAGATTAGCTGCTTTCTGTCCGTTAAACCAGAAGCAGCTGTAAGTCTTTAAGTCCTTAAGCAGCTGGTTTGTGCTGTTACTGTGTCTCTGTGTCCAATGCATGTGAATATTGGCCACATAGCTGGTTAACCAAGGGCAGAATTCCTCCTGGTTTTATGTTTGAACAACAGTGTGTTATATGAGTATGTGTATGATTCATATATAATATAAAACACATATATATTTATATATGTTGCATAGCTAACACATTGGGCTAATTGAAAATCCTAACTAGGAGCTGGACAAAGCTTTTTCAGCTCAGGATGTCCTGGACAGAACTGTGCCCAAAGAGATGAGCTACAAGATGAGGTGCAGACAAACCCCCCGGAGCACAGTGGTGAGGTCCATACCATTTGACCAAAGCCATCAGAGACCATGTCACACACCTGCAGCCCAGGAGGCTGAATGAGGCTTCCCCAGGCTCCGGGGGGAGGGCAGCAGTCAGAATTATCTTTACTGCTGACCTGCTTCGAGATCCTGACCTGTAGCTGAGAAACCCAGTAAGGGAGATTGGCTAGACAGCAAAGGAAACAGACACAGGAAGAATAGGTCCAGCTTGAAGTTTTTAAGATACTTTTGGTTAAATACACTTTGTTTCACCTCAGCATTTCCCTGTTTCCTTATTTTTCCCCTGTATTTCCAGAATCCACCTCTCTTCCACCCTTCTTACTTCCTGAGCCCTGCCCACTCCCCAGTTGTTCAGTTCATGCCTGTGCTATGGTGCTTTGCTTTCTCCAATGTTCCTCCTTTGGTCCAGTTCCTAAACTTACAACCTGCTTTTTCTCTCCATTTATTCTTCTTTCTCAACCTATTTTTTCCATCACCATGTCTGCACCAGCACCACAATCAAACCCAGCAGCAAGCCAACTCACTCTGCACCACCTCATGTCTCCCATGGTTCTGAGGAGGCTCATCTGTCAGATGAAGGGAAGATATCAGTCCCTGTTACAAGGGACTGACTACATCCACTTCTTCCAGGATTGTGTAGGCCTTCACCCAGGCTTCACAGGGAGCAGTCAGAGGAGGATATAGGTAGGAAACAGGTCTTTCAAAACAAGTGACTCACTGTGCAGAGCTATCCCAAGAGCCCATCCCAGAGCCTCAGAGGGATGCAGGTGCCTCAATCCCCTTTGAACCTAGGGGAATTAATCATAAATCTCCTTTTGAGGCTCTCGGTCTCCACACCTACAAACCTTACATTGCTGTACCCTACAGGGAACTTTAGGGTTTCTCCTGGTGTTTTACTGCTCGATACCTGCCCAGAGCTGAGGTCCACCACACAACAGAGCTGCTGCCTCAGCCCACTGCACTCAGGGATGCTGCTGCATCCCTTCTATGGGATCACCTGTAATCATTTACCAGTTCCTTGTACCAGAACCACTGTCACCAGAAGCTCCAAGGTTAAATTTAAGATTTTATCCAGTAACATGCTGGTCTATGGGGCCATGAGAACCTGGCCTGAATCCCACTTGTAAGGGGAGACCTGGTACATAGCAGTCAGGTTTGGTTACTGAGGACAAGAATATTATTCCAGATCTGGTCTAACAAATTGGCCCAATTAAGACAACAGGCAAGGACCACATAAGTTAAATACATGGAACAGGATCTAAAAATCCTTCTAACACAATATGTCAGGCCTTGACTATGTTTGCTGAGCTTGCAAACAGCAATACAGCACTTGGTCCAGTGGACATACCTGCAGTCAGAATTAACAATTCATGATCCAAACAGTCACTAAAGGCACCTTGTTGCCCAGTGGTCTATTTTTTTGCTTAGACTTGTACATACCTATTCCTCTGCATTTTAAGCCTGACCTATTTAGCTCCTGCCCATTGTCAGAAGTGAGATTCTGGCTCTCTGTCCAAAGAAAAGAGAGGAAGGCAGTGCTCTCCCTAGAGAAAGGCTGCACAGCAGGGATTCCCTGTGAATGTGCAGCTCTTAGGGTGGCATATCCATGGGGAACCGTTCTCAAGAGCAACTATCAAAAAACTTCATGTGATAACTAGCGGGTTTGAGCTGTTTTTAACCTTCCTTTCCTATCACATAAGACGTTCCCTCTGGCCTCATCATCTGGTGCTCATCAGCCTGCTGACCTTGGCTTGGGAGCATGGTGGAAACGCATTTTGGCTCGGAGGTACATCCTTCTACCAGCTCTTCCATGTCCTGAATGGAGACTCATCTCCTGCGCGAGCAGGGAATGTGAAAACAGCTCGTGTTTCCCACGTCCCGATGCACATCCCGGTCCGAAACTCCAGGGTGAGGGACCAGCCCCTGGACACGGCGCCGTGCGCCCGGCTGGCCGCCAGGGGGCGCTGCCGCAGCGCAGGGACCGGGAATGCGGGACGGGGGAACAGCGGGATATGGGAATGTAGGCACATGGGGAACGCGGGATACGGGGATATGAGGAAGGGGGGATATGGGGATAGAGGGACATGGGTATGAGCACAAGAGGACATGGGGATGGGGAATGTAGGGATATGAGGCGTATGGGCAGAGGGAGGTATGGGCACAGGGGGACATGGGGATGGGGGACACAGGGATGAGGGACATAGAATAGAGGGATATGGGGACAGGGGAGCAGTGGGAACCTCCTGCTGAAACACTGCCCTCCTGGAGGGCAGGAAAGGCACCTGTTCAACCCCTCCATTTGACCCTGGTGTTTACAGGAAACCCATCAGAGCTTTCAGTAGAACAACTGTAACAGAAAAAAATTTGGAACAAGACTGTTCAAATTCCATCATTTCCCCTCAGAATGGTTTTAGGAAGGGGTTCTTTGGTTGTAGGGTTTTCTTTAAGCCCAAGGAGGATCACTGAAGGTGGCACTGCTTCTCAGAGGCACACATATGGCCCCAGCCTCCTGAAGCCCAGTGGTGCCTGCTGCAGAGAGCTGGGAGCCCAGGGCGATGTGCAAGAAGGGCCAGAGGTGACACAGAGCTGTGCTTCCTACAGGCAGTAGCAGTGTCCAGTGAGGACTGGAGCAGGCCAATAGCAGTGCCCTCACCACACTTATTTCAGGGAGGTGGAAGAGCCCAGGCTGGTCAGATACAGAAAAAAAATACAGCCCTGCCTTCGCCCTTCTCCAGCACCTATTCTGATCCCAAACCAGCTAGCGCAAATTAGACTGGAAGTGAAACAAATGCTGCCTATGAACCAAGGAAACATACCCAGCCCTTCTGTCTAGGGTAGGGTGGCTCACAGTCAGTGTAATTAAACTAACACCACAGGCTCCAGGTGCTCAGTGCCCCAAAGAAAAATCATCTGATTCTCTCCCTCTATTGCACAAATGCCCTTCAGGAGCTGATACATTTAATTACAGGGAACTTGGTGCATTAGGAGCCCAGATCCAGTATTCAAGGGAAATATCATGAGCTTAGCAGCCAGAAAAGGCTTGGGGATGCTAATCCTTGGATCAGGGCTGACTGTGCATTGGCAACATGGTGGAATGGAAATGACACAGTGTTAATGCATAATGCATGCTACTACATGCATCCCAGACAGGGTCCAGCCTTCCAAACTAACAGCTATCATCAACATGGCCTTGAAAGCAAAAATTAACATCCCTGGGAATTCCAGAGTGATCTGAAGGACAGAGAGGACTGAAGGTAGCACAGCAATGAGGGGGCTGTCCTGCTGTGAGGACAGGTGGATGTGGCAGCATCCACCCAATGTGACTCCATTACCACAGAAAATTGTCATCCAGTAAGTGAACAATGCCCACCTGTCCCTAGCTGCAAGCCCAGCAAGCTGAGGGCTTGAGAGCTGCAGTTTGTCACCAGCACCCCNTGTGAGGACAGGTGGATGTGGCAGCATCCACCCAATGTGACTCCATCATTACCATAGAAAATTGTCATCCAGTAAGTGAACAGTGCCCACATGGCCTTAGCTGCAAGCCCAGCAATCTGAGGGCAAGGAGGGCTGCAGTTTGTCACCAGCACCCCCTCTTGTGAAGGAGGGCAACTACATCATTCCCCACAGTTTCTACCTTCAGGTTCCCCTTGTGCTTTTAAGAGGTACTTGTGTCCTCCTGGGTGTCACATCCAACACAGACTCCTGGCACCATCATAATAATGGAAGTTATTAGTGTTAGACAAGTTTCAACCACTGCATTACTACTAAATACATGCAGTTAAACTGCATTGGTGGGGCTAAGCTAAAGGGCTTTTACTTGCTTTGAAGCACAAAGGAGAGTTTATAAAGTGTTGCTTACAAAAGAGGTATTTCAATTTCTCTTTTTCATCTTTATTAACTCACATTGCTGCTGGGAGGCAATGTAGCCATGTTTTTAATGGAGAGGTTGCAGGCAGAAGAGGGCTGCCAGCAGGGAATGTGCTGTGATGCCAAGGGGTGGACAGCAGTTATCCCTTTACATGGGCTGAGGAACTGGCTCTTCCCTACACTTTCCATTCTGTCCAGCAAACAAGATTTGAAAACAAACTCTTAATGAAATGTGGAAGTTGTAACAGAAAAACAGCTTGGTAGAGCTCTCTCAAGGTAGGAAAACAAAACTGAGACATAGTTCTGCAGATTAATAGCCTACTATTTTACCTGTTAATTACTTCATGACTAACTACTTTCTTTATTTCAGATCTGGTTTAGGAAACTTATGCTAAGTTTTACCAAACTTTTTCTTCCTATTACTTTCTAGGCTAAAGCAATTGTAACTACAAGCATTTTTCACAATCAGTCCCTGCCCAGGGCTTCAGCCTCTCATGAAGAGCTAAGTCTCTCCAGGCCTTCCACCTGAGAGTTTACAAAGGATGTGTTACCTCTACTTTTAAAGACTGAGAAACAGAGGCATCCATAGAGAGAGCAGCCAAGAACAGCAGATAATGAAATCATTTGAGCAGCAATTCTACAACTCCTGCCTGAAGTTACCAATCCATTAAGTTTTATGCATTCAGTGTCATGGTCTCTGTTCTTCTGTGAGGATGGTTCCTCCCCAGCCCTCCTACCTTCAAGCAGGGTGCAGGGCTGCTGCATCACAGGGCTCAGGGGCTCAAAACCATCCTGGCTTTGCCATGAAGACAAAGTTCAACTGTGAAGCAGTTGGGAGTAAAGGAGTAGATTGAAGCAGAACCAAGCAACATTAGCATTCACCTCAGGCTTGATATTCCCAGAGACAAAGATGATTTAAAAAAAAAAAATTAACATACAACCTCCACTGATTGCAATCAGGTTCCTTAAAGCCTTTCAAGAACAGCTGACAGATTGCTACAGTAAGGGTTAATAAGACTATAGTAAGCACATCCCTAATGCTAAGACACCCCACTGAACTTTAGTTACTTTGTCAAGCAGGACTGGAAATTTGATATTAATCAACTCCCAGGACAAAAGAGTACAGCACTACTAAGAAGGAAGGTTTTAGCAGCTAACCTACCCCCATCTTCCGAGACTCTTAATTCACTTCCTGTTACCTTGATCTCCCTTACCCAGTTTATAGGCAAATACTACCAGCATTTGTTAAGCTTTTCTTTCCCAGCACTGAGGAAAAGAAAAAAAAAGTACTGCCTTACAGCTGCAGAGCTGAAAACCCCTTCTTCTGCATGGTGACTTCTTTCACCCTTGTACCACAGAACCTTGAAGTTCACAAGTAGCTGCTGTGTGTGACATTCCCAGTCAGTTTGCTCAGAGCTCAGCTTGGGCAGGTACTCCTGGCCCCATCAAGCTCAATAAGCCTGTTCACCTTTGCCAAACCACCCTCTTTACTGTCCACTGACCAGGGCAAAAAGAAAAACACCCACAGTTACTTGTTGTTCAGTGCTCTAAAGCAATCATCTTATTTTGCAAATTATTTCAGGACTAACAGAAGGGACTGACAGTTGTTTACACAGAAACTGTGCTAAGGCAAACTTGAAAGCTTATGTCACTGCAGTTTTTTCTTGCCCAAACCTAATCCCAAGCCTGCTTGCTGCCCAGATCACACACTGCTGCTGTGTGCAAGTCCTGTGGGAGTCCAGTTCGAGTGCCAACCCTGTAATATTTGAATTCTCACCACAAACATTAAATAGAGGCAACTGGAAAATTCTCATATTGCAATTTTGATACCAAAATAGCAGCTGTTACTATGAAATACAATCCCACACTGCTCCAGAGCCCAAAGATGATGCCTTGTACTCCAGTAGTCACTTCTCACACACATAATGGTTTCTCAAGTCTAGCTCAGGTGGTCCTGGCTATGCAGCTTCTGTGAGGCAACATTTCTCTCTTTTTGCAGGAGAAACCATATCCAAGCTAGCTTCAAGACAAACCAATGCAAGTGTCACTGTAATTGTACACAACCCAGTACCAATTCTGTTAGTACTTGTGCTCCTTACCTCCAAGGAATTGAGGGCAAGTCTGGCCAGGTTAGCCAGGAGAGCTCTCCAGCTCAGCACCACAATCTTTAGTTATATTACTCACATACTTATTTAGTTTTTTGTTTGGGAGCGGGGCAGGGGGTGTTGTCTTTTTTTTTTTCCTTCCCCAGCTGCATGGCTCACTTTCTCTTCAACAAGACAGGAAGATAAGTAGGTCATGCTAGTCTCTCCATGCACCTCTTAGTCAAGTCCGGGAGACCCAGCCCTCAGCCTGCAGCAGGAGCACTCCTTTCCCAGCTTAAGAGGATTTGGTGGTAGGCAGCTAATACATCCCATAAAAGACAGCTCAACAGATTTACTCTTCTTGACAACTGCAGTGCTCAACTCAAGCAGGAAAAGAGAGGCCAGCAGTTCAGCCCAATATCTGGCAGCATATTATAAGCTCTCCTCCCAGGTTTTGTGCTGGGTTAGGACTGGCCATGCACAACACATTCAGGTATTTTCAGCTGGAAGCCTTTTCTCTTCATCTTGTATTCTTACCTGACAAGAAAGCTCAATGATCATTCACCCTCCAACTTATGGCATGCAGCAGTCATCTCCTCACACTACCGCCGAGTGCAGGAATTCCTCCCCAGACCAGCAGCAGCCAGGCTCCTCTCCCTGCAAGTGTGCCCTTAAGAGAAGCAGCTAACATCAAAGATTTACCTTACCCACCCAAATCCCTCAGTTGCCACAGAAGCAGTACAACCTGCTTTCAAACAAAGGTGATCTGTGATGAGCCAAAGGGATTTACTGCTCATCTTTTGAAAGTTTTACACTTACGAGAGAGTCCTGCAAGGGGCACAAAGAGATGCCAGTGTGCATATAACCAACACCAGAGGGAACAGAAGGCGTCCTGGTCCCAAAGGTGCACTGAGATGTCCTCACAGGGCAGTTTTTAGCAGTAACTTGGGCACAGCAAATAGAGTTTGGTCTCCAGATACTAAACTTATGGATAATTCATCCACAGAAGAATGACTTCAGCAAAAAAAATGTAATCAGCAGCATGGTCTAAAAATAAACAAAAAACCAGAAAAACTCCAAACAAACCAACCAGAAAAAACCCAAACCATACACAAAAAACCCAAACCACACACACACACACACACCCCCCAGAAAGGCTCACAAAACCACCATTCTTTCACATTCGTTAGAAGTAAGTCTCAAACAAGTAGTTCACAGGGCTCTGGAGCCAAAAATCCACTAGCATATCCATGATCCACAACACTGACTGTTCATAATGCACTTTTATTTTTTCCTTTGTACAAAAACAAATATAAAATTTAAATCCAATAGAAAGTGTATACTAGCAATGACAAGTTTACATTACAATAAGACAGGACAATGCGATGTGTATTGAACACCACATTAGTTTTAAAACTCTCAGTGATACATGCACTATATAAAAACTGCTAGAACTTTTATTCTATTTCTACCAAGAATATCCAGGTACCAAGATACTCAAGAACCAAAAGTAATCTTGATAGGTGGTATTTACAAAATTAGACCTTTTCCACACACAAGAAGAAACCAACATTAATAGAAACGTTTATCATTCTTTGTTAAAATCCTCTCACAAAAAGCCATACATAAAATTCTTAGTAGATACAGAAAAAGCTCAAAAGCTGTTAGCATGGGTAACCATTCAGTAGTTTAGGGAATCTTTTAGACATTTTGAAGAGATACTGTAGTTTTCAATCTGTATTTTTCCCCACAAAGCCAGAACTATGTCGACTCCTGTTTCAAAACCTAGTCAGTGGTTAAAACTAGCTCTTGAGTGAAGTCAAAGAGTAGTGTACAAAATATTTAACAGAACAGGGGTGTGCCTGTTTACTTCTTGAAGAAAGTCTTTTCCACATTCAAGGTTTGTTTATTTGTCCCATAAACAAGATTGTACCTGAGGGATGAAACAAAAACAAGGATTACCATAGTCTGTAAATAGAGTTTTTTCCATAAAAGCATGAAGTCCACAGAGCACAGCCAAGCCACCTCGTCAGTCTTGTCTAGCCTCCCTCAATTTTCTGAGCCCAGGAAAGGGTATGTTTGGATAGGTGGCCAGCTCATATTTCTGGAGACACACAGTTCTGTTGATGCTCTGTGGAGCCTGAGGTTGGGGACTGCTGCCAGAAGCCTACTCTTCCCCCAGTGCTGGCAGCTGCATTTGTTCCCTGCTAACTCACATATCCATCATACATGTCACTGCAAGAAGTAGACAAGTTACTCAAAGTAAATGGGGCAACTCTGCTAGAGGAGAATCAGCCCATAGTGCAGAGAAGCCACGACCACTATATCGGAACACTCATTTCTGTTCAGAGCAGGATGGAGCAACACCTTAGGTCTCTAAAACCCCTATCATGCCTTTGCCCTGAATATCTGACTGTCCTTTAGAGAGATGGGTCCTATTCTTTTGTCACTATTACAGAACTGACACTCAACTGCTAAGCCAAACAGTACCTACAAATGCTGCTTACCTGTAGGATTGTGCCGGATGAAAAATACAAACGGTCTGTCTACTATGAACCATGGAGGAGATGACCTGGCTATTAAAATTGCAGCTTGCAGGAAAGATAAAACTCAGAGTGAGACAAATCAAGCATGACAACACCTGATACACTCTATCAGTTTCCTAGTGCGTACATATATATGTGTGTATATACATATATGGTTGCACAGGTGCAGAAAAACACCTAAGACCTACCAATTAGGACATTTAAAGCCACAAGTTATTCTTACAGGATACATATTGAAAAGACAATACAAGACCTCCAGAAAACTGGAACTCTTGGGCTGTCACCCAAAGCATGTAGGAGCTTAGCCTTCTTTGCCCCCTGGATAGCCAGAACATTATACAAGTGGCCAAAGCTATTAGAAGACACTTCCCTAGAAGTAAGCCTGTTAGCATTTCTTACAGTGATCAACAAGGGAAAACTGGGATTTTCCTGAGAAATTACATAAAATCCATCAGCTGACTTAAATCAGATTATTCCTGCAATGGTCTCTGAGTGAGCTATCTTTGCTTAGTGCTATAGCCTTATAATGGAGTTTTCCCAAGTCTGACAGTTATCAGTGCAGTTGCTTACTTGTTGCTGCAGAAGCTTTGGTTCCATCTTCACTAACTTCAATTTTTGTCTTTTGCAGAACATTGGATACATGAAGGCCTTCTGTTCCTGAAAAGCCATGAAGAACAGCACTTTCAGTAAAACTACTTGAAAGAGTCCTGAAGTACCTTGTAGTTAACAGCTATGCCAACATGGCTCAGAATAATAAAAGCTGCTAAAATCCTGAAGCTGCAGTGAAGAACACTACTGGTAACATCTTTGAATACAGTCATTGAATAACTGGAAAACAGGAAATAACCTATCTTACTTCCCTCCCTCTCTATTTACTAGGTTTTCTGATTTGATGGTTTAAGAAGCGTTCACTTCCATTTTCAGTTTTAACTAAAAAAAAAAGCCTGAAAAAATATGCTTCCTGAATTTAAGACACTTATCTCAGTGTCAGGGAGGAGCAAAAAGCACTTAGCAACACACCTTGCTTCCAATCAAACACAGGACTTTGTTTTCAAATTAAGCCAGCACAAGGCAGGCTTTTTTGTTAGATCCCTCTGGAGAAGCTAATCAGGCATTTAATAAAAGCAGAGAAGAGAAATAAGATGACATTTTACAACCATGAGTTCAGAAGTGTCTATACTGTTTTCAAACAGTAATATTTACAGCTCTAGGTTGGTCCAGTCCCTTAAAGCATGAATGTAATCCTTGAGCTTTCCTACAGAGCTCAAGTCATTAAACACACACTTCAGGGAAAGTTAGACATTGTACTTGCAGTATTTACTACAATCTAAGGTATAGTATTGTTGCCATAGATTTTAAACAATGCTTGAGACCCTGAGGCTGTATTATCAAAGTCTTAAGAAACTGACCACCATGATTTACTGCTGTAATGCAAGACAAGGGGAAAAAAAGAGCTACTGCAACTTTCAACGGAAGCAAACAGTCACGCCTGGCTGGCTACAACATAACACCCAGCACCAGTGTCATAGTAACACAGCCAGGATAAAGCACACAAAACTGCATTGGTAAAGCAGCACTTTATTCAGTGCTAGGTACTATAAAGGACCACCATGAATTAAAACAAAAACCCCCTTACTTGTTATTTTTGCAAAGTTTGCCTTCGACTGGTCAAACATGTCTGTAATACCGAGTGCCTGCAAAGGGTCCTTTAGGTCTGTTTCTGCTTCTGCTGTAAATCTAGTAGGAACAAAAAAAGATAAAAATTAATTCATCAAGAAAATCACCCTGTATCAGATGAGATATACATAAATAACCCCCAAAAACACTCTCTGAAGGAGAAGCAGATTACATTAGTACTTACTTTGGTAAAATAACCTGCACTCTTTTTGCTACCATGGTTGTCATCCAGCTTCCTATTGTTTTTGTGCTGATGTGGGGAATGATAGCAGAGAGTGGCGTTGTGCTTTCAGTAGGCAATGCAATCAGCATGCTTATCATTTCACCATGGTATGGCAGCTCAATGATGTTATACCACAGCTCATTTGGAGTACTTGTAGTACCTAAAAAAAAAAAAGCAAACCTAGTGAGCCATAACCTACAGCCTGAAGTGTCCATCTTATCTTTAGATACCTACAGCTGTAAGAGTCTGTTCGGAAAATTTTGCCCACATCTTAAAGCTGACTCTAGAGTCACAGGCTTTCTGCTAGGCAACCCTTCAAAAGGCATGGGATCTGGAGAGATGCTAGCTTGACATAAAGCACAGACAGGATGACACCAAGGAGCAAATACTCCTTTGATATACATCCTGTGTCCCAGACAAACCTCCTCAGCCCAGAGCAGCAAGCCAGCTATGTTGGAAGTGACAGAGTCTGAAAAGCAGCTGGATCTCTACTTCAGATCTCAACTGTACCAGAACCAACTGCACACTGAGAAACAAAAAGCAAGGAAAAGCATCTTTTCAACCTGAAGAGATCTTGTAGACAAGCTTTTTCTTCCAAGAGTTATTGCAAGAGCTCCTAGCTCTTGTCTGAAATAGTCTGGGGCATTTACTTAATTTTCTTGCTGAATAAGGATCTGATTAGGAAGCAGCCTTAAGCCTTTCAAGATAGTGGAAAGCAGCCACTTGAGGCAGTGCATGATGCCAATTAGATGAGAAGGAGTGAGATAGCAACACCTCCAAGTTATAGCAAGTGTCAGGAAGACTGTCTTTGAGCAACCCACTCCTCTTCCAAGTTCCCTTTGGTTACTGTGGGATTTCTGGCATGTGGCTGGGAAGCAAGTGCTTTTTATAGTAGTTTCAAGTGAAAACTTGTCAGTTTAACTACAGACAGGATTTCAGGCAAAGTTTTTGGATAGAAGCAAGATCTTATTATCTTTCCCCTTTCTTCATCTAAACCTGCACTTATCAGCCCAAGCTGAAAAATCAACAGCTTCATTACTAATTTAATCTTGTTTCCAGGGCCATGCAATCTGCCTTGACTGAGCTCATAGTGCTACAAAACTGGCAGTATCATGCTTATTTTGCAGGAATAGTGTCAGGCTTGGCAGTTTCATTATTTCCTTTTATTATGGCAGTGGTTCTCAAACTACAGAGCCTACAGACCAAAACACTGGCTGCATAATTCAGCTACAGGACAGTAACACAAACTAAACAGTCTAACAGGTAAGCACTGCTTTCCTGATCTGCTACACACTGCTCTCATTACTGAGGCATCCCCAAAGAAGGGGAGCTCTGCTTCAGTCAGAAGATGTTTAAGAAATTTAAACTTTCAAAGATCCCTTTGCAAGCATAGATGAAACATAAGCCCTGTGTTAGGAAATCCAGAGATTCACAAACTAAAGTGAGTCCTAACTCAGCAGTATTTTCTTTTGTTTCCTTCTAGTCTTAGTAGCTTTTCTAGTTTAAACATAGGCCAACATAATGGAGAGTTTAACCAGCATCAGAAGTCAAAAGCCTTCAAAATAATAGTCTTGCTAAACCTCATCTTCAGTTATGAACTTCTTTGAAACTCCACAGATTAGTACATACTGCAGTAGGCTTCCCCACCTCCTCCAACTCACACTTTCAGCAGTCACCTGAAGTACTACATTACATCTGCTCTAACATATAGGTTTGGGACAGAAAGTCACCACTGTTTACTTTAATACAAATTACTCATATTAGGTGAGTACTACTGACAGTAAAACTAGGCATTTAAAAGAACAGTGGGTCTTGCTTTTTGGATTTATAGCAAGCTGTGCTCTCAGACTTATTGCTCACATTGTATTTAGCACACAAGGAAGCAAGTTCCAAGCAGCACTTTTTGGAAGGATGCAACAGAAGTTTTTATCAGAGTATCAATCTTCCTTTGACCACTAAAATCCCCACAGGGCTGCAACACTAGAGCTCTGAAGTACATTGTCAATCACATCAAGCTTCTTGTGTCAGCTCTGAGAGTCTCTGACGGAAGTCTGGCTGAACCTGCTGAACTTCTTTTCACTTGTGACTCTATCTGAAGAGCTGTTTCACACCTTGAGAGATATAGCCAACATCCTAACCCTGTGTTCTTCTGGCTCTCACAGGACTGGGGACTGTGCAAGTTCCATTTCTTTATATGCAGTAAAATATAGATTGATTCTACTCCAATCTTTCACACACAGCTCATCACCAGGTAAACCTCTACGTTCTGTCTCTGTTGGCAGCTTTTCCTTATTCTCACTCCTTAGGAATCTGTACCTTTTTTTTCCCTACAGCAAAACTTAAGTAACATGCAAATTTCTCTATTTGGGTACTTCAGATTTTCCATTTTAAGGCAAGAGGATAAGGCAAGTACTATGACAGAATATTCAACCTTAAGCAACTGTTAAGTACCTTGCACAGCAACTCCCCCCGTGCCCCAGCAGCACAGACCCTTCTGTAACACAAGCTGCCTACATCAGCTGCAACAAGCAGTACCATTAAACACCACATATACAGCAAACTCTTGTTTCAGTTTGAAAGAGCTAAGTTTACAAACATTGTCGGTGGTAGTGGGAGTCACTGAGCTTACCACAGCGGAAGATAGACAACTGGGACAGCATAGGAACTTGGTAGGTCTTCCCATCAGCTCCATAAAATGGACGTTTCTTTGTATTTTCAGGTCGAAATCGTGATTTCCATAAGCCCTTGAAATACACAGCATTTACTAGAACCAGTCTGGTCAAGCTGCCTTCAATATCATCTGGAGCTACAACCTGATCGATCATACCTAGAAGAAATTTAGGAAATCTTATGTATTTGCTGTCATAACACTGCCAACTGCTCATGAGGAACATGAAGCACATACTAGTTCAGACCTCTTGATCTGTGAGCATGCCAGCTCCTCATGGGGCAATACATTTAAGATTCATAAAGACAATGATATTCTTTGTCAAAAAGTAAGACTTTGGGATAACTAGAATTCAAACACATCTTGCTAATTGAGTCTGGTGTTTTAACAAATAAGAAGGCCTTACCCTTTTCAGCATGTGAACAGATCTAAGACTGTTACAGTGGTAATAGTTTCAGCTGAAACACCTCCCCATTCACACGCTGCTTGCAACATTGCTATGCAAAACTGGTGATGTGGTTGAGAAAGAATCTGACAGCCTCATTTCACACATACCACATCCAACATCATTAACACACTCCTCACATCCAGGAGGCACTGGTTTTAACTCCAAGAAGTACCAAACTAGGTAGTTCACCTAGATTGGGAAATGTTGCAAAGCGTGATCTCTGGCTCTAGCACATGTAATCTTGACAACTAGATGCCAAGAGGCTTGAACCATGAGGAGTTCTGCCAAGGCAGGGTCAATTAAGAATCATCCACTAAATCTGAGTCATAAGAACAGGGTCATATCTTACAAAAGTTTAGGGAAGTCAGAGCAAAAGCTGAACTGACCTAAAGCTTTCCATAAGTCTGATTTACTGAGTCAAACATCTGAGTTGCCTGAAAGTATCTTTTATGTTTGAGAAAGCATAGCTCCAAGAGAAAGCATGCTCCAAACTTTGCTTGGATTTCTCACTAGTTGTGTGAATGTAAAGAACAGTAGAAGCTCATCCCATGGGCAGATGGACACAGGCACACACACTGCACACATCCCCTCCAGGCCACCAGATAGGCTCACCCGCTGGGCAGTGAGACTGCTGATTCCTGGCTCACCAGCTCTAAAACACCACACTAATGCCAGCTAAAAGCCAGTTTCAGCTGCAGGGCAGAGCTTTCTCCACCTCCCTATTTTCTCCAGTATTTCCATTTGATTCTGAGGTCTCAGACACCACCCTACCACACACAGAGACTCACCAATACTCACCTCTTGTTTCATTTTTCACCCATTGGTTTATGGAATCACATGCTGCATTTGGGTCCTCAAAGTCCACACTCTTGACACTGCACTGAAACACCTCTTTGTTCCTTGTAACAAAAGGCACTTCCATTTTAAAGCCACTCTTTGCAAACACTGCATTAGCAATTGTTACAATGTCTTTATTCTTTTTTGAGACTATGAGCCTGTTTATCTTCTTTAAGGCTTTACCAACTCCTAGTTGGAAAGAACAGCAAGTTTAATTTAGAATAAGATTGATGAACAGTTACTTTATATGCAAATTATTAATGACATGAAAGGTCAGACATTAAGTGTTGGACTAGACAAGGAGATCAAAGCAGGCATTCTCAGAGGACTTCCAAAACAACCATTTCTGATCTCTCATCTGAAGATTGCTACTGTTTCCCAGCAAAAACATGACCTCTGCTGTGATTCCTGCTGCCCCTCTACATGTCTATTCAGAATGCAACAAACAATTTTGGGGATAACACTGAGGTTCAAGTCTTAATGTGGAGTTACTAACCATGCTCTTCCACAGAAAAGACTGTTCCAAAATACATTTCATATCATAAAAGCCCAGGTCACTTGTCAGTTCTACGACGGTGACAAAGAAAGTTGAGGGGTCAGGCTACTCAGAGCTCTGTAGCATTTGCATAACGAGTGGTTTTGAAACTCAGAGTATAAAGCAAAAATTGGTTTTGACATCTTTTCATTTATTGTAGAATAAAGTAAGCAGTCAATTTATCTTTAATAAACTGTAAGTTACGTTTTGGTTTTCTTCAAGACTAAGTCCCAGCCTAAATCAGCTACAAGCAAGAATCAATCCCTTAACACATGAGCTTGTCTCTAAAAAAAGGAAGAAGGGAAAGTAGTAGGTTCTGGTGCTACAGTCAAGATCCTTATGACCTGAAAGCAGATTGTATCAAGTGCTTGCTAGCTCCTTCACTGTGTATGAGGGAAGGCATATGGCACCACAGAAGAACTGCTATGTTCACCATACCCAGTTCTCCCCACTGTTATGGCTTATGAAGGAGTTCTTGTCTACACAGGGAAGCTATTGCCAGGCAAGCAACGTCATGTTCAACCATTATATTGACCAGAATCCTTGGGTGGCTGTTTTTCAGAGTTATTAACAGGTCCCGTCTGTTTCCCAATACAACTAGGCAGAAACATTTCCACACTACTTCCTGATGTAGACAAACTTGAGATAAGAGATATGAAGTGAATAAATTAGTTCAGAGTTATTCTCTTAGCTGCATACAAGAAAAAGCCTCAGATGGCTTTGCTGTTTCATGTATCATGAATGCTTTAACAGTACCATTTGTACAAATTTCTAAATGTTCACTCTCCAATACTATGGGCAAATTCTTTTGGAGAACATACCATAACAGAGGTTCTCAAACTGTATTCTGTGGACCACTGGTGGTCCACGGATCACTTGCTGGTGGTCCGGGGAGAGCTGTCTGGTCTCATGATGCTGGCTCTCCTCTTTGCTTCCAGCTGCTAAATTGCATTAAAAGACAGCTAAAGACAAATTAAATACTTCTCAACTATCGCCTTTCCAAAGAAGCAGTTGCTGCAGTTGCCAAAGAACTGCAAGGCAATCATGAACAAGAGCAGAATGCAATGAGATAGGTATCTCCCCATCCCATAACAAGTCTCTAAAAAGGCACTGGCAACCTTCTAAGGTGTTTGAGAACCTCTGTATCTCACAGTATGAGGACTGCAGGCCAAATAAAATAAGTTGATATAATGCTTCAAAATTTTTCAAAGTACTTATATTTTGAGCATTCACATGTTCCTAAAGTTGATCATCCAATGAAGAGATTCCAATCTACATCATTTAGATCTTAGGCTGTCAAATAATTTTGGTGTACTTTAAACCCAGGACCAAAACAGCAAAGCAAATGAAGACAGAACAACATGTAATATGACAATACTGCTCAAGATTTAAATGCATGCTTACCTCTTAGAGGGTTTCCTATTCTTAGAAGTAAAGGAGAATACTGGCACTAAGACTTTAAGTCTTGCTGGCAAACACTCACAAAAATAGTGTGCAAATTAAAGCAGTAAGAACCTTCAGCCTACACACTCTCAAGGGGCAGACATCGGCAGAGGAATATAAACACAGATGCATGCAGTGTCAGGCACAGAGGCAAGCAGAAATGGCTGAAGAGGGCACCACAAGATACAGGGATTCTGACAGCAGAAACACATGAACAAGGCTGAAGAGCGAAGTTAAAGTATCAACAGTATGGTTAGTTTGCATTGCTTTCAGTACGGTGCCAATAAATATTCTCTGTCCCTGTTATTTAAGCAGTGGTACATTAAAGGCTGTCCAGTACAGCCTGAAATGGGGTATTGGAGCCTTCCTGCACGGTGCTGGCACTGGACCACCTCCCACACTGCTCTGGAAAATCAATTTTGCAAGGACAAAGACAGTTCTAGCGAGGGCCCTGAAGTCATTAACCAAGCTGCTTATAAGCCAGTTGAGTATATGTACATGTCCGTACCCAAATTGCCAATTAGCTTCAAGAATGTTCATTTTGTGCTTTGGTAAACAGAGTTAATTGGTGCATGATGCAATCTACCACACTTGGAAAGCCATCTCATACAGCATGAAGACTGACAAAACACCCAAAACCACCTTAGGAACCACTGACCATTTACACTGTATCTCATCATAGTTGTCAGCTGCTTCTTGGTCTTGCCATCAGCTCCCAGTTGCAACACCCCCAGGACTGATGCAATCCCATGAGGAGAAACAACAACATTGTCCTGAGGCTTTGCTTTCACTATTTGATTGAAGACCTGGATTCCAACATCAGAGCTAAGCTCCTCCAGAGGATAAAAACTGAACTGAGAACATACAGACATTAAAGTCCCAAGAACAAAGAGAAGGGAGAAGTGCCAGTTCATGATTCCTGGTTGGAGATACCTGTAAGAAAACAAGAGGAGAAAGTTATGTCAGTTTTCACAAGTAAAGAATTTTTATTTTTAACGTAAATTCTTATTTACCCGAAGAGCAGACAAGTCTTGCACATGTGCCACACACCATTCACACAGCTCTGGTAACAGGGCTCACACCTGCATTTTACTTACCACTACCAGTATTTTAGGCCTAGGGGTTTCCAGATGCAGAGATAATCATGAAGTGGCTAGATATCAGTGCCTAGGTAACAGGACAAAAGCCACCACATTGGGAGACTACCTCCCACCACACACAAGTTGTTAGTTTTGTGTTTCAATTAAGTGAGCCTTGACATTCTATTCAGACTGCCCTTTAGGGTAAATTAGTGCTAAGAAGTGCTGTGCTACAGTCCTGGTCCACTAAGATGTGATGCACTTCACAGACCATTTTCCCCAGTGAACAGAAGCGTGTGTACATATGCAAACAGACCTTCTGTCATGGGAATTTACACCTGCCTAGAACAGTAAGAGTTAGCTGCATAATTGGCATTCTCCATAATGAGAATGTAGAGGAAAACTTTCAGATTTTAAAATGCAAAGTTGAGTTTGGATTTCAAGCTGTACGTTTCCATTTAAGATAATACAGGAGCTAATGAGTACAGAGTGCAGTTAATGTTCAAAATGGGTGTATCATCATCTGCAGGTCTAACACCTGACAGAATTGAGTATCAGTACATCCATGAAGGGAGCCCCTGGTGGTCTAGTGGTTAAGGATACGGCACTGTAACTGCCGAGGCCCGGGTTCGATTCCCGGTCGGGGAAACTCCCCGGGCAGGTGGAGCCCGTTAGCCCTGTAAGGCGATCCACCTACGTCCTGAGGACCTCGCTGCCACTGTCCAAGCTCGCTTGGCCCCGGCAGATGAACCTTAGGATTAAAGGGTGGGCTCAGTTCTGCGCGCACTGTGTCCCACCTAAAATAAATCCAATGCGCAGGCTGGAAGGCGTACAAACACCTTCCACAGATCTTCGTTCGCGAAGTCTGGCCATTATTACATCCATGATCTCGCAGGAACTCAAGTACAAGCAGCAGCAACAGATTTTTCAAGACTTCTCAGCAACTGATTATACAGAACCAAGCCCAAATCTTAAACACTGCATACTTTAACTGCTACACCGTATTTCCTACTCATGAAACTGCAGTCAACCTCTTTTTTGTTAGGGCAAACAGGTACTTAGAGAAACAGTCACACAATAATGTTCAGTTTCGTTAAATTATCTTCCCTGCCCACAACACTAAGACATTTCAGTTGCACAGTTAACAGCCCTGACTTCTATTTTCAGACCAGCAGTGTGCCTGTTCCCTCACTAAGCTGACTTTGGCGCTCCAAGAACACGCTGAGGTGTTAGTCTTCCCAACTTGCTGAGGAGGAATCAGCTGGTTCCCTAGTTCACCAAAGGCTCATCAGGCTGCAGAAGGCACAGAACTGAATACAGTGCCATTTGCACGACACATGCAAACCCCCAAAATGGGTCTCTGCCCCCCGTGATCCTTTGCACATCACGGCACACTGGCTCTCCCGGCTGCAGCATCCCGGGTGCCGGGGCCGGCAGAGCCGCAGAGTTTTGGGATGAGGCGTCACTCGCAGCCTCCTCCCACACCCTCCAAGGGCGTGCGGCTCCCAGGAGCGCTGCCATCGCCAGCCTACCTACGCTGCAAGTTCAAACCATGCTGGAGCATTTGATTACCAGCAAACCAGCTGGTGTTTGCACAGATTTGTTTAATCGTCTTTTAATAGCATGTACTTTAGCTGTGCTGGAACACTTGAAAGTAGCAAAATACAGCATTTCCACTTCCTTTTACACCGTTTCAAGGGACAGAACTGGCTTTGTTAAAGTTTGCAACTGCAGCACAGAATAAACCAAATGAAATAATGAAGGAATTGAGACATCTTTCTCCCCTCGGTCTAGCTGTTAATATTACCTGAGCAGCTTGTTGGACTGACTTAAGTTATACAAGTAAAAGTAAAAACACTGTCTTACAAAGCAGGCTAACAGCCCACCCAATAATTAAGTCTTTTCCATCAACCTAATAATCCCCCAAGCAGTTCTGAAGTCACTGGAGTACAATTCCTTCCAAAGGAGCTCCATACCAGCCATCAACAGGAACCATTCACACTTAATCCAAAATTTAGACTGGATTTAGCTATCTGCAGCAGAGACCTGCAGGAAGAAAACCCAAATGCCACCCAAGAACCTGAAACAGGGTACACGAGTCACCCCCAGATTCACCTTGCACCTCTCCACCAGCTACAGCAGGAAGGTGCCAAGGGGAGAGCCAGGAGTCTGACAGGGAAAGTGAACTTGTACTTTTAAATAAAACCATGTTAAGAAATATTGGAGTGTTCCTTGATGCTGGCACAAACCATCTGAATCTCTATAGTTTTGTTCTTAAGGGCAAGGCTTCCCCCTCTCTCAGGCAGCAGCTCTACACTGATGGCAATGCTGCCTTGCAGGAGGCAAGTGTGGCTTGACACTTCAAGAGAAGTTAAGGGTTTAAGGTTTCTTTGGTGGTTTGGTGGCCACCTCTTCTCCCTATTTGGAGAAGTTTAAAACAAATTCTTAACTCCAATACTAAGCAGACTTTTACCTTTACCAAATACCTTGGCAAAACAAAGCCTCAAATCTCAAAAACTATTAGAGATTCTTAGTAGATGCACTTCTAAGCAAGCAAGAGTTAATGCTGGTGCAATACAGCCTGTCCCATGTAGTGATGGACAGGGACAGTGCCAAACAACAATCACAAAGCAGTGTTTGAGTTGCAATTTGAAAACTCTGCTTTTGATTGAGGCAGCCCCACCTGGCCCAAACCAAAGGAGACCGATCTCTTTTGAGCACATCTACCATTGACACAGTACACGTCAAGAAGTATATTATGAGGGCACAGACAGGAGTGACACTTCTTTGAAGTCAAATAAAACAATGTTTCATTGTCATTTACTCAGTGCATCTGCACAAACCTAGCTGAAGTCAGACATTCCTCTTTTTGCCTATACTGCAATATATTGCAAGTCCCTAAATTTTCTACTTCACTGGTGACAGTCCCTGCAGACTCAGGATGACAGCCTTTCATTTTCCCCATGACACATGCAAAGCCTTGTCAAAACAATCCAACTCTGCCCCCAAGGCCACTGCTGCAGGATTTTTTCTGTTTGGGTTTTCATTGTTGTTGTTGCTTTGTTTCCAATTATAACATCCTGTACCTGGTTTCTGAAGAGGTCTCCATGTTTGGCTCACCTCTACCCCCAATACACTATTAAGGCAGGTTGGTGTCTGTTTTGGAGCACAATCTCTAGCAGATACTTACTCAGTAAATGAAATAAAGTCATGCAGCGCTCTGAGTGTGGGAAAAGCATAAAAAAACACTTTTCAGCACTAGTTACAGAGTAGCCCCTTCTTGGCCTGGCCCTGCTATGGCCACTGCATAGCTTAACCAGGTAACTGCAGAGATAATTTCATCTCTGAGCCAAAGTAGCATCCCTGTTATTAATGTTTCCATCATGGATTTCAGTATATTCAACTTCTATGCAGTTCAGTAACAACAAGTGTATTTGCATATCCTGAAAGAAACAGCTTAAGTACATTGCAAGGAGAAGAAATCCAAAAGGATGTAAAATGTGTAGGATGGAAAACAGCTGACCTGCTATACAGAATATCAACAAGCTTTCAACAAGCTTTCATAACACTGAAGATGAAAACTTACTGATAGTTAAATCTGAATCTAATATTTCAGAAAGCCAAACAAAAATACAAGCTAGGCGTTTCTTTGCCTATGACCTTTATATTTTTTATAAAGTTAACTGAGAAGGAGGAAGGTGTATAGGCGAATTCATTTACATAAATGTGGGCTTTTGAAAGATGTTGGACCAAAAAAACGGTCCCTCTTCAGGGTAAACTGCCCACTTCTTAATTTGAGAACTTATAGGAAGGACATCCCACAATTTAGACTTCTTAATAGGCAATGGAGATACTGTCACTAACCCAAAGAAATGTACCTAAAGAATAAGTAAATAAAAACCCAAAACAATCCCCCCTGCAATTTGTTATGCAAATCCAGTTCTCAACCCTAATGCTAAGTTTTCTGAACAGAACAGATGACAGTGCCACACATTTGGCTGTATGGGGGTACCATGTCCATGGCAAGCACACCCAGGACTCCTTAACTCCCCCTGCCTCACTGAGCAGCACCACACCAAGTCCTGTACACCACACTGAAGTACTTGTGTGGCATGTCCTATCTACATTGATAATTCTGCATTTTTTCATGACAGATGATGAAAAGTCTTCAGGATATCAATCTCTAGATGACCTCAGCCTTGAGCTGGTGTTCCAAACACTAACCCTCTGACACAACAGGCAACATACTCAGCTCTCACTAGGCTCAGCTATTCAGATCACCCCCATAATGCATCATTTAGGTTTTTGGCTGAAATTTATTATGGAAGTAGTTATGTCAACAAAGAGGACACGATGCCTCCAGCCTGCATTTATAGAATGCTTGGCACAAAAGCAAAGTTATATTACTATGGACTGTTTAATTTGGGTCTAGAAAAGCATTTGGTAGAGCAGCAAGAAGTTACATCTCACCCCAGGCACAAAAACTGCTACAAATGGAGATCCTCATCCAGGAAAGAACTAGCTTAGGAAGGACTTAGTTTTCAGAGAGCCAAACCAAGCTGCTGCACTCTTGCTGAGAGGAAGAAGAGAAATTAGTTTGGTTCAAGATCAGAGGCAAACCATAAGCTGAAAATATACTCATTTTAAAAATCTAAGCTGGAGAAAAGACTTGTCCCAGAGAGCCTAAAGAACACTTTGAAGTGAATCGAGGAAGAAATAATGAACTGCACATAGATTTTTAGATATCTGTACTGGCTGCACTTCCTATGAAACACCTCCAAGAGTTATTTTGAAGCCTGACTTCAACAGCAAGAATGTATAACCCAAAAAACTCCTTCTTGCATCTGGAAGATTGATTCTGCAGTTTCTTTAAAGACATATCAAGCCATCAGGAAGTTTGCACAGCAGACTGCACTTCTGTGAATAGCTGTAACCAAAACAGCAGCAAGCAAAGCTAAACAGACTATAACTAAACAGCAGAGTCTCACAGCATTGCTGGTCTCATGTATTAAGCTAAAAAAGCTCAGATCCCATGAGCCCACGTGGCAGGCGTTGGGCAGCCTGTGTACCCAGGGAAACTCGGCCCGGAACAAACATTCAGGGACCTCTCCAAGTTTGAGATGTTGATGTTTCCATGTCAGTGCCATCTGGGCTACTAATTTAAAAGTCTTATTTCAACTGACATGTGAGCTCAAAGAAAGCAGCTTCACTTCAGGCATTTAACCAACTCTCTCCAGCAGGACTGAATAAATACTCAACCAAACCTGTTAATAGCCATTCAAGGAGCAGGCTGGGCACACAGCAATTGTTTCTCCCAAGCAATGAGACCACTCTGATTGCAATGGGGAGGTCAGATGCTGGGTCTACTTTTTCAGATGATGCCCACTTGGCAGCATAATTAAATATATATTAAACATAATTTAAACACTCAAACCTGTCAGTAGGCTTCTCTCCCCCTCACAGGTGTTCAGAACTCCCCTTTTTGCCTAAGCTTCTTACATCCCAAAGCCTTCAGCTTCAGTATCCTCTCCTACCATGGTCTAAAGGCAGGTGAGTTCAGGAGTGGCTTCTTCCACACAACAGATCTGGGAAATGTTTCATCTTCCTCCAGGTCTTCTGGTACATCCTGAATGTTGGCTCTCCCTTTTTATCTAACAATTCTTTCCATTATTACTCAATACTTGGAAAGGTTAGTATATGCACAGTGTTACCAAGAAAGGATGATTACCAGCGTTTAAACAGCTCAGTACTTACACTGATTTGAAGAGGAGTTACTGTCAACAAGATATAAACAACTTGTACACAGAGATAAGCTGGAAGTGATGTTTTTAAAAAAATTAATTTTGTATGTTAAGATATTGGTCTGACTTCAGGCCCTACAGCCACCATTGCACACAACTGCAAAAAGCATGGTAAGTGGCTCACTCCATCTCCCAACCTTAAACCTTTGTCTGCTACTCCTATTCCTCCCAGTTTTTTAGTGCATTTGTATTTGTTTCACGATGGGCCACCTTCATCTGGAACGCCTGTTCTGCTCTGTCCAACCAGCCTCCCCTGCCAAGCAGGAATTTCCCAGCAGAGCCCTGGCTTGTTAAACTGGGCTGGTCCCAGACAGGAACCATCTCTTTGTCCAAGCACAGCTCCCACATGAGCATGAGGTTACAAGTTCAGTGCTTCTTTATGAAGAGTCCTGACAACCACCACTTCTTGAGAATTTGTTGAGCATGAAGTACAGAGAGACAAGCTCCACTGAAAACTTTCTATGGCCTTGAAAACAGGGTCTCCAGTTCCTAAGCCACACTGATTTTTGCACCAGTATCTGTCTTCAATAGCATTTGGCCATGGTTCAAGGTAGTTCATTACAAAGACCAATTTCACATCATGCAAAGCTGACCAGAATGTTTTTTACTTCACCACTGTACACATGCACTGCTCAGAGTTTCAAGAACATGGATAGGCATTTATGTACCATTTGCTTTTACTTCCATCTCTAATTTTTACATAATTAAAAAAGCCAACTTAAGCTCTGCTTCATGAAGCAAATATAGTTTGCTGATATGATAGGGCACAGTTCTACTACAATTTCCAAATTTTATATGCCTTCTCTCACTGCTGTAAGCTCAACAGCTGTTGTTGTAAGTTTCTATGTATTATTTACTCCTGTATTTCAAGCAGAGTTTCCACAGAATTCTCCAAGATCTGTTATTAAGTTTTACAGTATCAGGAAGGTTAAAGAGAATTATGTTTTTAATTTACAGGTGTCCCTTTATTAAAGAAGTGGGTTTTGTTGATCTTAAGTTCTTTATGCAATGTGGTTATTTTAACATAATGAAGAAACCAGCTTGGGACAGTCAGCTCATCATGACTAATGTTGCAGAACCAGTTTCCCAAAAGGAGGCAGCACAGCAGTGTTTCACAACATGGTGGTGAGGCTATACCTTCCTGCTCTGGATTCACCCCAGTAGAGGGAACAGTGGTAAAACAATCATAGCTATTGCCTAAACTCAAGCTCACATTTTAAGGTGGTTTTGTTTTTTTTGTGTGTGTGTGTTAGGGACATCTCATGGAACCACAGTTCCCACATTTACTGTACATTAACAATGCTTATTATGCAAGCATGGGCTCATTAGGAGCTAAGCACTGCAAGCTCCTAAGCTAAGCCTACAGCCTTGCAAGCTCCCATTAATAAAGGCAGAAGGTATTAACTCTTTGATAATGGGCTATATAAGCACACCTTTAAGAAGTAAATAGTCCACAAGGTGTTGGACTAACAATGGCTGGTATCTTATCAGGTACCTCACCACCACCTTTACCTTAAGTCCCACCTCTGCTATAGGCTTTGACCTTTCTTTCTTCCTTAAAAAATATTAAAGGGAAACCCACTACCCTCACCCATTTTCACTTGTTGCAGGTCTCTTGGTATCATCTGATACCACAACTCTTGCACCTCTAAACCCCTGCAGGGGAAACAAATGTGGTAAATTTTAATCTGCTGGCCAGTGACTCACACCCTGTGTCTTGCACCTACCAGGCTGAGAGTAGAAACAGCACTGTGGAGATGGCTCCAAGGCCACCTGGAAACTGTGTGGAAAGCTGTGCTTGGAGCAGACTGAATGCCAAGAGCTTTTCAGTATACAACCTTCTTCAGAAGGATTGAGATACTAATATCTGTAGCACCAGGACTTAGAGAACTGTCAAGCAAAGAAAAAAAATCTGTATAAGAAACAAAGAAAGCTCAAGGTATAGAATTGAGTCCTCAAGCCAATAGTGAGAATTTCAGTAGGGCTTTGACAAGGCATGCAAGTTGCTGCAGAGCAGGAGATAGATAATGGTTTGTCTTCAGATTCTACACCTTTTAGGTTACTCTACAGAAGAGGTACCTGTACTTCCTACTAAACACCACCCTACAAAGCCCAGTTCCCATCATTCCACATCCTATGGTTCAGTCTGGGTTTACAGCACAATGAAAATCAGGATTTCTACGTAGCTAAGAAGCTATGTAGCTTCTTCTGGGAAGCTAAGAGAGGTATCAAGACATATCAGCCACATGACATCTAACCAAAGCCTATTCATGCTTGGGTTAGAGATGCCCAACTGGTAACAGGAGACAGGCTCCCAGTCTTCCAAGTAGCCTTTAAGAAACCCCACTTAAAATAATGCAAGTAATTCAATATTACTTATTTTTTACTTATCCTCCCTCCTACGAGAGGAAAGGCTCTGGCAATAACAGTGTTGGCAGTTCTCTAAATTTACACAGTTGCAATCAATACACTCTTTTCACCATAAAAATAAATTGGAACTCCAGTATTCTCTGTTCATAACAAGAACTTCTATAAAAACTTGTACTTACACAAACTCATTGATAGCCAAGACCTGATACTTTAAGCATTTGTATCTCGGGAATGCTACCAACTGACAAAACTCCCTGGAACAGTGTTCTAACCATTTACTGGACTTGTGGTTGGAGATCTGCAGAGTAAGAGGTGACTAGCCTTTTATTTATTTATTAATCATACTGTACAACATTAGCAATCAACCACTTCCTATTTGCAAGCTAATTTAGAAACCACCTTTTCATCTGAAATACTAGATAACAAATGTAAAGTGTAATGTAGCCAAGTCATTAATACTTAAGATGAAAACAGCATACTGAGTTTCTGTAACCAGGACTGCATCACTGAAACAGACTTAAGCTCAGAGGAACATGAGATACTAGTTTTTAGTGGCCTTTTCTCAGCCATTTCAGAACTAGGTTGAAGGCTACTCAAAAAGCATAAGGATATTCACATTTCTCTTCACAGCACATAGACATTTACATATATTTATCTTTTCCCCCTCCCAGCTTCAGGAACAGAACCACCCAATCACAAATGCAACCAGAAGTCACAGATGCTGTAAGGTTGTAGGAATGAAGCACTGTGCTGGGAACACTCCATATGCTCAGATAGACTTCTCCTCAGTCATCTGCAAGAGGACTTATATTAACCAGATAATAAGAGAATTACCAGCTGTTTAAATACCCCTATTTAAGAGAACACACTCTTTTCTTTAACCTCACCTCACTTCTGACTGATCCCACTGGCTTTACTACACGTTTTTGGAAAGGCAAGACTTAAATTTCCATAGGAAAAAAGGGACCACTGAGTATGAAGTACGCACATGAATTCTGCAAGAGCAGGTCATGACCTGGTATATTAAACCATCTGATTCAGTTCAGCCTGAAAGTTTGTAGGCTGAGTTGTGAGCTGTGTTGGCTGAGAAGCCTCCGCAGAGTCCATCACTATTTCTGTAACACAGATGACGAACCTCTGCAGAGGAAGTAGGCAATTAGCTGGGAAAGCAGCCTCTTAAACTGAGCTGCCAGAGCAGCTGGAGGCCTCAAGCTTGTTTCAGTGCTGAGAAAGCAACATGAAGTACTCCTGGAAGAGGAAGGTATAAAGCAAAATGGAGACGTATAGCTAACAGATAATCCAACTTCTACATAGTATTTCTTAGATTACTTGGGGATGTAAAGTGAGAAGATAACACAGTGGAAGAAGAAAAGTTAGTTATGATCAGTTCTTCTCTTAGTTTTGTACCTGTAATCTGTCAGAGACAATGACAAATTGTACCTCTTCCATGAAAACAAGAAACCTCAAAAGCCACTCAACCTGTGGCCAGAAGAAGCCTGCACTTCAGACCAGGTGACAGCACCTCTCAGACGCAGTAAGAAACATCACTAAATACCACAAAATGCCACTCTGCAGCAGTAGAAGTTTAAATTAAAAGATGTTAAATAATATGAAAAGCATTTAAGTAAGAAACAAGTCTTGGTCAAAGCCACATAACTGAGAATGTAAATTCACATCATCTGTACATCAACTAAGAGAGGTAAGATGTACCAGCATTTCTCAATAGTGCTTCTGGAGACTGCAGTGGGATTGACAACTGTAGCTTACAGTCCCTTGACAACTAATAATTCTCACAAACAATCCTACCTGCATGCCAAGGCCACTACCTACACACAGCCTTGAGCAGGCATCTTAACTTCAGAACTCACTGGAAATCAGCCTTGATGCCTTCCACAATTCTTTTTATTATCATGGAACCATGAAAGCAAGATCAGGCCACCATTTCCAAAGCCCAAGAAGACAACAGGAGACTGCCTGAAGCCCACACTTTACATCACATTGATGAGTATGGATAATTATGCCACAAAGCAGTGTATTTTACCCCAACATAAGGCATCTTCTGATTTCAGCCTGAAAATATAAGAGAAAAACACCTTTCTGGCTATTAAAGGTGAATACCAGACCACAGACAAGATACAGCAGCTGCCAAAATGCATGTTTCCACAGACACCACTCAAGAAGAGGTGCTAAAGGACAAATATAGCGTTTCAGGTAGCACTTAACTGTATTTTGAGGCCATGACAAACAGCTCAAGAACCTATGGCTAATACTAGCATTGTCACTAAAATTGCCCCATCCTCTCCCCATCCAGGATCACCGGCTCTCACTTCAGCAGAGACCTCACCTCTGCTTGCAGAAGTATTCATGTAAGTCAAGTAGTGAATTAGAGCCTTCCACTAAAAAGAGACATGAAAAAAGAACACAGGACAGAGTTTTTCCCCATACCATGCCAGCCCAAACATTCATGTAGCTACAGCTGTAAAATGCTACCAACTTTATTTTCATCTCTTTTTGCTCTCCTCCCACCCTACCACTTGAACCATCTTAGAGGACACACACCTGAACACGCACATGGTTGCACATATTCAGCTTTCTCTTATTTTTACACAGGGAAGCTATCTACTTCAATAACAATAACAAGCCTTCTTATATTTTCATAACATTTACATTGTTAATATTTAAATTTGTATGTAGGTGATTGACTACTGCATGCCACTGCTACCTCTTCTTCAAAACTAAAGCTTTATCAAGCTATATCACTCTGCTTATTGAAAAGCTGTTTATGGCTAGTATAGGTGCACTGAATTACATGGTACTTACCCACCAGTACTTTGCCATAAAACACTATTTGTAAGTTATGTCACAGGTGATTGGGAAGATGCCCAGAGGCACATAAAGATGACTGACTGGATCTAGCAACACTTTACAGATTAGTGATGATTAATCCATCTTTCCCCTGTCTTCCCACGTATAAAACCTTTGACCCTAAAGAACAGTAGAATCCAGTTAACAGACCAAGTAACTGGAAGTGTTTTGATGATTAGGTCGAATTTCCCCCTAATTAGTATTACAAAAGCATGCTCTCTCATGCATGCTTGTGATTAAGCAACTCAAACAGTCCAGACAACCCCAACTCCAGCTTCCAAGAACAACCTTCCACTGAGCCTCAGCTTTTTCAGGCATGGGCACACTAGTTCCCTAGCAAGAGTCAAAAGCCACAGGCAGCTGCCTAAGCCAGGTAGATACTGAGCCCACCATCACAGCAGCAACACAAATCAGAGCTCCCTCTGATCCCCCATTTCCACTGTAATTCTTAGCACTAAGGTGAGGTGGTTATTTTTATGTATTTATACACACATACACTTCAATTTAGTCTAAAAACACCTAGTTCAACCTACTGTGCTCCCTGCTTGACATTTTTCTGCTTAACAGTATTCTGGTAAGAAGCTCAAGGACTGGAACACACGACTGGCTGTGCAATTTAGAGACCCACACAAAGTCTCCACATGCCACTGAGCCATGCTATTCTCCTGGTTGTCAATGACAACACCAAACAGAAGCTTCAACACTTCTGTATACACCTTGAGACAAAATCCACCGCAGGCTTCTGTTGTTTTCTTTTTTGTACTGACATGAGTTTCTATTGCCTCCCACACAAGATACCTAAAGCTATATATAGATACGTATATGTGACTATAGTGATGACCATATCACCATTCAAAGCAAAGAGGAGTTCTTCTATCACTCTGATACCTGGGGAGCAGATAAAACAATAATGCCCAGATAAGCAGCTTTTCAGCATCTTAAGAACACTGACAAAATTTGCTTACAGCTTGTCTGACATACAACTTGTCTATCATTGTAAAAAGCTGTGGACTAGCACTCATTACTCAAAAGTTTACTCCTGTGCCAGAGAGCTGCTATTCTCACAAGTTCTATCACACTCCATAAAATTCTAAAATTCCAACCTAGTACATTTTATATGTAGTTGAATCAATCTACTTAATCATTCTGCTTTTTTATTTGTGCTGGTCTTCACCTCACACGCTTTAAAGACTCATCTGATCACTCAGCAGGCATTGCAGCTGCTTTTCACTTTCCTCATGGATGTCTGCAGCTTCTCCCGTTTTTCCAAGCTACACGGCAGCACAGCTGCTTACACCTACGTACATTTTATGAATAGTCCCCATGAAACCAGGTTTCTAATGAATTCCTGTGGCAAGCTGGGGGCAAGACGTTACTAAATACTCACACAAGAGAAAGTGAAGGGAGAGGAGGTCATTTTTCAGCGCAGTGGGGAAAAAAAATTCAGTCTACCAGGTTCCTCTTTCAGGAAGTTGCCCAAGAACGCAATTAAAACCACAAAAGCCAAACCAGGTTTTAGAATCATATGAGGGCATGAGAAAGAGGGAGAGAAATAAATCACACTGAGGCCTCCAATTCATACAGACATATTATTCCCCAGTTTTAAGGGGCATCTGACATTTTAACACCTATTTGTTAGCACAATAGTATCTCCAAAGGTTTCATTTCTCTATGAAGATCCTCCTACACGGCACAGTATTGAGCCAAGATATCGAACAGCGTTTTAACCAAGGGACAAAAGACCCTCTCCTGAGTTTTGCTCTGCATTTCCAAATCTTCCCAGAACTCAATATATGAAGGATGCTCCTAGATTTAGTCTAAACGGAGCCAAGGTCAGAGTTCTAGCTAATCTGTTTCGGCACATAATGCGATGCCACCAGACCTATCCAAATCATGTTTCAGTATCAGGATATCACCCCCTCCTTCCTAAACTGCAGTGGCTGTAAACGTTGCTCTCCCGTTACTCTATCGCTCGACATGCAAAGCAAATTTCATTACTATCTGAATTTTGATTTTTATTACTTTCATTTAGTACAAGAACAGCAAGCTCCCTCTCGCAGCAGACAGGAGACGCGAACGAACGCGAGCAACTTGCAGTTTCCAAGCTCTCCCAGCGCAGCCGGCGCTCGGGCAGTGCCGCCGCTCCCGCACCGCCCGGGACGCGGCGGTGGATGCTGTGATCCCGCCCTGCCGGGGCACAGGGACGCGGGGGCTACTGGCCTCGAAACCCGCTTCTTAAGGGAGGAAAACCCTCTGCTTTCAAAAAGCCAACACGCAGGAGCAGAAACTCACCACGCCAGCAGCCCCGCTCCCGCCACAGCGCCCACGCACCGGGCACTGGGAAACTTGCGGGAGCAGGTAAGAGGCAGCGCACCCGAGGAGCCGCCGGAGCGACCACCGCGGACCCGGGGTGTCAGCATCGAAACTTTGGGTGCCCCGGTCCCGTCCCCTCCGGATCCCCCGGTCCGTGCCCGGCACCGCGGCCCCGCTCACCTCGGCCGCCGCTCCGCTC
>VYXB01010734.1:884596-1004374 GCA_013397135.1 Pachyramphus minor
AGCAGTGCTGGTGCCCAGCCCGCTCTGGCAGGCGAGCCAGGGGGTGGCGAGGGGACAGAGACCACCGAGGCCAAATACAGCAGCGTCCCCCAGCACCATGAGACCCCTTCCTGGCCAGTGGCGTGGTGGGAGATTGGAGGATTTCGGCCAAAGGGCCACCTCCTCCCATCACTCACCACTGCACCCACATCCACCAGCAGCGAGGATGTGGAAACGCCTCAGCCAAGGACCTCGGTCCCTCGTATGGCACTGGGGTTTTAATCTTCACAAACAGCGTAAGGGGTCTGAGCTAAGCTGCTGCTCCAGCATAACGGCACAGGCATGAGCACAGCAGAGTGGCAGCACAGAAGTGTAATCCTGGGAGAACACGTGTGAACCTTAACACCGACGGACAGCCGTGGACTCCTCGGCTGACAAAGCGCAAGAAGCAATTTCCACTCGTCGTACAGAAACGGTGCTGCTGCTAACTTCTGAGAAACAGTGTGCTGGTCCGGCAATAGACAACACTGCCTTGTTAAGTCATTCTTTCTGCTCCTATTTTCCAAAAAATTTTTCATGCATGGCACAGTCCAGCTTTGAAGAAACAGGATGAGTATGCAATAAACCACATTTCTTCCCTCAGGAGTTTGGACTCTTCTGGATAATAAAATCAAAACAACCCGTCTCCTGGCACGAGCCAGAGCAGCAGCAGTGGCAGCTGCTCTTGGTCTTTAGGGTGGAGAGCCTTGTGTTCATCAAGGTGACTCTCTCAGTGGAGGGCCCTGTGCCTGGGTAAAATCAAAATGCTGGAAAGAGGGATGAGGGAAGTGGCACAGTGTGGCCGTACACGGAGGCAAAGAGCTCAGCCTCATCCAGGGCAGGGGGAATTTGGCTGAGACAAGGTGCTGGCACCAGCAGGCTGGGATGTCCACGAATGCCTTCTTCGTGGGCAGTACCAGCTGCTGGACATTTCTTAGGCTATTTACTAACTAGCTCAAGTTTCTTATTTTAATTAAAGTTTGGCTTCTTTTCCCAAAATATTTCATACCATCTTTCCTACACAGATCCATTTCTGAGTTGAGAAGAGAGCTTAATTAAAAACAATAACAAAAAAAACCAAAATAAAACAAACAAACAAAAAAAAAAAACCACAAAAAACCAACCAACAAACAAAAAAACCAAAAACAAACAAAAAAACCCCACCCCAAACCAAAACAAACAAAACCAAAAAAATCCCTACCTTTTGCATGATTTTTCATGTTAGCAGAAACAACCTTTGAGAATCCATTTTCTCTTAGGTCTGAAGACAAAAAGCTGTGTAGACCATGTCAGATCTCCTGCCCAACTGCTTAGTATTATGAAAACTACATGGAAAAATATAATTGAGTGGTTTTAGGATCATTGTGGTACAATCTGGTTTATGGAAAGGTGGCACAAGAGGCAGACCCTGACTAGCTAGCTAGCTAGCTGGACTTGGGGAAGAACCCTGGTTCTAGTCTGAAAGGCTAAAGACCAACAGCCGAGCCCCCAAATAGCCTCAGCTTGGATCTGAACCCATCCTTTGCACATTCAAACTTTGTAGTCTGTCTTCAGTAATGGGACAGGGATAAAGAAGTTGCATTCCAAACCATTTCCATGAAATAGGCTCAGTTTTGATTGCACCCAGTTTGGACAGCACAGTTCCAATCCAGTGAAACTGGAGCTAAAGAGTAGCAGCCAGAAGTGTTGTTCCTCCCTTTAGTTGCTGCCCTGTAGCCCAGAGCTCATTCAGTGTCTAGCTGTCGGCAGCCACCTCCCACTCAGGCAAGAAATCACTTTCTCCTCTTTTTTAGTAAATCGTTTGAGTGATCAAATTTGTGCCCATTAAGCAGTTAACTAGTCACACTTTTTGGAAAGAGACACCACACCTATTAAGTACTTAGCATCAACAAAGAGCTAATTTGGGGAAATTCAAGCATGAGGCATAAATAGTTGAAGCCAAGAGGAGTTTGGGGTGAAGCTGCATGAGATTGGCCCACTCAACCAAACAGCTGCCAAAAGGGGAGCACTACCATCCCCTCCTTTTCCCCCCATCCCTCTGAAGGTCTCAGAGCCTCACCAGTTCTGCTGCTTGCCCAGTCCTTTTGTGACCCATCTCATCCTGGAAGGGGAAAAAACCAACACTGAGCCTTTATTTCTGAATTTATTCTCTGATTCCTTTAGGTGGGATACACTTGGTTGCTACTGAAATTAATTTCATAGATAAGTACCTATGCACAGAGATGAAAGATGAGTACATGAAAGCAAAATTCACTGACAAGTTGCATCTGCTGTGAGGCTACACTTAAAAGCACAGAGGTTCTTCAGATGGTATCTCACCTTAGAAGGGGCAGATTTCAAACCATACACCACATTGCTAATGAGGATACAGGAAATCTCATCCATTTTTTCCACTTGAAGCAAAACATCTTTTCCCACAAAGGGAAATGTTGATGTTTCCCTGTATGATTTAAGCTTAAAGAGGAAGCTGACAGGCTGAAAGTCAGGGTGAAATACAAAAACTGGCTCCAACACAAACAAGCCTAAGCTTGACAAAATAGGCCATAGTTTTAACAAGCAGCTTAAGAGAAGACCAAGGCGGAGGCCCTTAATGAAATCTAATGCCTTTTGAGGCCAAAAATTTTAGAGCGGCATTTCTCAAGCAGTTCAGATTGGAAATTCTATATAAAAGGGGAAAAAAAAAAAAAAGAAACTTTACAGTTCCCATACATGTTTTGTAAAGCTAAAGTAAAAAAATTATGGTAAAAGTGATAAGCCTATAGAATTTATTGTTTCATGTATGGTTTTGACAGGTTGCCAAGAGAATGGTGCTTCTCTATGGAGAGTGAAAGAGATGACATTTTCTTTGCTTTAGATTGTTATAAAATTTTCAGTTCTTTACAAGCCCCCAGATGGTTTTTATAACCCCTTCAGGGGTTGCAACATATTGACTGAGAAATACCGATTTATATAGCAAACTCCACTCTCTTGTTGCTGGCAAAAAATACTGCCTTGTATATGTGTATACACACAGTGGCTGAATATAAATAAAAGCCCAAAAATAATGAGATCTGAGGCAAAATCCGCCACCTGGCAGTACATTAGCTTGGATCAAATTTCCCTAAATTTACACTGGTGTAAAAGGAGGGATATTTGGCCCTAAATCTTTTAGGTGAACTCTGAATTGAGGATTAAAAAGTTTGTACTCTGTTTCACCCTGCAAACATAGCAGATTGCCGGCTGCTTTCACTGGTGGCAGGAATAGTAAAACATTTCCAATCAACAGTTCTCCTGTTTTTCATTGGCTTTCGTTGTGTTCACCTGAAGTGTTTTGACTGGAAATTATTGGTGACTTGGGACACAGTAAGGTTGCAACAGAAACACCACAGTGAGTGACCTTAGCATCTCAAGGAGGAACAGCTCTGAAATGCTTTGCCTGTAATGAATAAAGTAAACAGTGTGTTCAGTTTTTGGGTTTGGAAGACCACTATAATAATCCACTATAATACATAATAAAATGTATTTTTTACATTCACGAGGGTATAAGGCAATTCTTACTGAATGGTGACTTTCCCAAGTGTGTTTAAATCTGGGATTAGGCCATGAAGAGCTCATATCCTTGGGTGACTAAACCTGTGCTTTTGCTCTTGCCCGCAGGTCCTGTGCAATCAGGCTAGTGGCTTAGCTCTGGTCACTGCTGGGACTGCCTGGGTATGAAATGCCATGGGATCTGATGCTGTGCTCCAGCACTCAGCTAAGGAGGAGGTGGAACTCCATTCTTCCTGTCCTGCAGGGTTAGGTGGTCACTTAGCATGTGGGGTGTGTGATTTTAACTCCCTGGAAGGCAGGAGGACAGTTGCTGGTGTTCCCAGGAGAGGCCTCTATCTACCCTATTTCTGGCTTTTCTGGAGCAAGAGAGAGCCCTTCATTTTGGTGCCTTCCTACTTTGCATTCAAGAATTAAAAATGCACTTGATCAGGCAGAAGGAAAGGAAGAGCATGGCACCATAGCTTCACATTTAAGTTATCCTTTGGGAGGGTGGAGACTGCAGTTCTGCTCCCTGCTTGCCAGGCAGAATACTTTTGTATTTTACATTAATCAGCCAGTGAATAAACTACATGAACAACCCTTAGGCTGGACAGAAACTTTAACTGATATCCTTGTACTCAGCATTTCCTCTGCTCCTTTGCATTGCAATACCTCACCCGCTTCTTGGAGCTGAGCCTTAACCTGTGCCCTGTAGCTCTGCACGGGGAAAAGCAGAACTGCTGCACTAAACTTTCTGGCAGTTTTCATTATGCAGATTTTAAAACCTTTAGATCACAAACTTTTTCTGTCAAGGCATGCACACGGCTCCCAGCTCCTTCAGTCTCCATCTCATCTGAAGCCGATTTTAAGGAAGCAGCAGTGAGCTGCTTCCAGATTACCTTGGATTTGTGTGGATTTGGGGCTAAGCCTCATCAGCGAAGCTGCTCCTTAAACTTTTGCACACTGTGTTTAAGTTTGTAGGACCCAAGTGACCAGAGCTGGCAAAGTTGTATTGTTGGTTCAACTATTTCTGCACACTTGGACAGCTGTTAAAAAGAGCAGGCAGCAGAACAGCTCCAGACCTGAAAGAAGGCAGCAAAGCAGACTTGGCAGAGGTAAAAAAGCACAGGCAAGTCAGCTGGCTCGGGGGAGGCAAGTCAGAGGAGCGAGCCTAAAGCGCAAACAAAGCAAATGGCAGCCTTGAGGCTGGCCCAGGTCCTGGTGGGGCAGAGCTGAGCCACCAGCCAAGGCATGGCCTGGTTCCCAAGGCCGAGAGAGGCGTATGTCGGCAACGAGGTCAGCAAGGGAGATGATGTGAATGAATGCCACAATTTTTTGGCTGAAATTTGCCTGTTACTTCAGGCTCAAAATGCTGCCATTTGCCATTGTAAATATCCTATTCAAAACCATGGGCTCTATGGCACTCAGCTGAAGGACAGAGATCTGCAACTCCTCAGCGCTAGGAAAAGCCAGTGCTGCTTCATCAAGCCTAAATTAACTTCCCCTGGTGTGGGCAGGATGTAGTGCTTAAACTCCTTTGACATGCATTTCCTAGGGACAAATGGCAATTCCCTCTGTGGCCCATCATTTACTATCTGCATAAAAGCAGAAGGAGATGATTAGAGAGGGGAACTGCCTTGCTCTTGCTATATTTAGTGCCCTGTCAGCTCAGCCTATAACATTTTGCTATTCAGTTGTAAATAATACTCTAAGGAGGGGAATAAAATGGGGAATAAAATGAAAATCAAACTTGGGGAAGCTGATATAAAAAGAAAAAAAAGTCCATAGGTCCAGAACACAGAGGAATAAGCCTTCTACTTGTGTTTCAAAGCAGATGGTGGTGGTAGTGGAGCACATCCCACCAGCCACCCCTCACTTTGGAGTGATGCAGGGCTGCAATCTTTGGGGTCTGCCAGCTCAAAGCCGCATAAATCAGTCTTTCTGGCTGGCTCCTTCTGCCTGGCACCTGCCAATATGGTCTGACATGAAGACTTCCAGCATTATACCTAAAGGAATTCTCACATTTATATTTCAAAGAGTTCTGGGAGGCCGCACATGTTTCTTTTACAGGTATGTATTTAAATCTATTCAAATTTGTTCCTCTTATGAATCATCATGAATCATCATCGGGACTTATTAGCTTAAACTCTACACAGCACACACTTGTAAGGAAAAATACAAAATATACACACCTTGAATATTCCAGTGGTAGCTGGACATCTTACAGCAGTAAGTAAATTTTCTAGTGACAGCCTTGTGAGGTAAAGTGGAATATTCCTGTTTTACAAAATAGTAGTGGAGGTAAAGTGATCACTCCATGGCTGTTCAGGAAATCTGTGGAAATGACCCCAGATCTCTAATATTTCAACATCTTTGCTAACCCACAGGACCAGCTTCTTCTAAATCCAGATGGGAAAGAAATGCATAAAGGAAGAGAACAAAGAAAAGGGTTTGGTTTGGTTTGGTTTGGTTTGTTGCCAATGAAGAGTAAAAGAAGAAAGCCATTAACAAAGCATTTTCCTGTGTGATTCAAATTAGGGTAGCCCATAATGGCTGAAGACAATTGTGCTTCTATTATTTTTCAGTGATATTTTCAAATTTGGGAAAGTTTCTGCTGTTCTTTTGCTGTTCAACATAAGTAAGTTTTGTTTGGTTCCACCACCAGAATGATTCACTGCACTGAAGAAATTCAGAACTTCCCCAGCAGAGGAAGTACATTACTAAATTTTAAATCTTGACCACATCAGTACAGATTTTTCTATGCTGGGAAAAAATTTCTCTACAGTCTGGAGGAGGTGCTCTCTAAGAAATGAAAAATGAATTTTGTATTGTAAACCCCATTTAAGTTCACTGGGTCGTTGGTTTTTTTTTTCATGAGTAATGAATGAATAAAAACAAACAAACATCCTTTTGGATATGAACTAAAAAAAGGCATAAAACTTTGGTTGGGCTTTTAGCCATAACCTACTTGGAGATCCACTGTCTCAGTGAGTTTTTGGTCATGCTCTTCAAGAAGTACACAAGACACAGTTTATTCAAGATAACTTATGATAACAGCTCGAGGCATTTTGGTTACAAGCCGTAGGTTTCTTTATTACTGACTCATTCTTCTGGAAACCTGGCCTTGGCTCTGCATTCTGCCTGAGATAGGTTTTTTCAGATTTTAGTTTCTTCATTTCTTTCAAACTGAAAAAGGATAAAAGAGATTATAAGGAGTATATAAAAAAAATTCAATCTTGAAGTTTCTATTCACTGTTTTATGGCTTCTTTCATCTGAAAACTCACAAAATTCAATTTCTAAAATAAATATTTATGAAACAAGCTTTTGCAAAATGTGCTTTCCTGCCAGCTCCAGTGAATGCTTTCTGATAACCATTTTTCCAAGACTACCTGGACGTTTTCATAGAGCTCATAATACAGTGCAGTGCATTGTCTTCTCTAGGAGAGGTCAGCTGACACTCTGAAGCAGCATCACATGAAGGCACCTTGCATTTGGTTGAACAGGGTTTGGATCTCTTTTGTTCCATATGATGAACTGTGGGACATGTTGGGATAATCCCTTTGCAGGAGTAAACCAAAGAGCCTAGAAGGGACGCTTGTTGTGATTAATAATGGGAAGCTGTAGAGGTGGGGCATTTCATTGACAGGGAAACAATAAAAAGCTAATATTCTCCCCAGACATTTACAGATTAAGAATTTAGGTTTTTGGTTTGCGCTGCACCCACTCAATTGACTTCTGAGGCTAACAAGTACATTGTATTCTCTGAGGATAAGGACTGAAGAGAAATTCAATATTCAGCCCAAGAATATGAAATCACTTTTGATTACTGTTCTCTTTCAGAGGCCTGTAGAGAGGAACAAGGTTCAGAGCTTTGATTTCAACCTTCTCAGATGAAACAGGCTGCTGCTCAGCCTGTTGGAGAGAGCGTGTTATTGGCCTGTTCAGGTGGTAGTAAACACCTACGGTGCAAAGTTAAGAGTTCAGAAGAGAAATGCTATGGCTTTGATTCCCCAAAGGCTCAAACCACTGTCTGAAGCAATTAGCAGCTGCAGCCTGTAATCACTTGCCACTCAGGCAGGCAGGAAGCCCAGCAGCAGGGAGCCAAGGGACAATGCAAGGGTACCTTGCTCCTGCCCCAGTGAACCTGGCTGCTCCTCTGTGCGCCAGGGCAGCACCACAGCTCATCCAAAATGCAGCACTTCCAGCTGTCCATCAGAACTATCTTCCCCCATCACAGGGCAGCCAGCCTTGACACCTTTGCGAAACCTCAGCATCTCTCATTAGCCTGCCCATTCCCAAAACAAAAGCAGCTACGAGTTCACAAGCTGGAGTAACACAGGAAATCTTGCTTTGCTTGTTTTGCCAGAATAATGTGTAAGATGGCAGATAGGGCAGTCTTTGGCTAAAACTAAAAGGTTTTTGTTTTTCAACTAATTAATATACTTCAGGTCTTTGAAAAGCCTGTTATTTCTTAGCAAGATATTTCGTAGTTTTCTTCTGGTCTATTTTCCTGCCTGCACGGAAAGTCTGATCATGCTAATTATCTTCATCTTCTGTGACTTCTGTCATGCTTTCCTTGACCTCTCTAGGTTTCTAGGGCTTGGCAATTAAGCACTCAGCTCTGGTTAAGGGGAGGTTTCATACATATTTTTATTTATATATATTTGTTATATATATATATAAACATTCTAATTTCCTGAATTTATTTCTCTACTCACCACCTCCATTTGGTTTGTTTGGTGCCTCAGTGTCTTGGGTTTGCAATCTCCTTCTGCACTCAAGCATCAGCTTCTTCCAGGACTGATGTCCTCTCTGGGATGAGAGATTCTTTCCTATGGTTTACTCCAGACATCCCCTTGAGTCAGTTTGTGCTGCAACAACAATAAAGACAGGATTAACTGGTTCAAAGCTTTAAGTATTAATTTGAGAGATGATGGGAAAGGTCCCTTCCCATGTCCCCTTCTCAGAGCTGGAGTTCAGGCTAACAGCTTCTTAAGCCAGAATTTCTGAAGTCTGTCAAGTTTCAGTTTCTCAAGGCAGAAACAGACTGAATGGTTCACGGTTCAAACTCATTCTTTCAGAAAAGGGTGGGGTTTGTTTTTAATAATGCCACACTAGCTTGTGAATTCATGTTTCAGTTTTCTGAGGTACAAGAGCAGTCTGCTTTGGAGGACTGTCTGACAGGATGTAACAAGAAAAAAGATGAAGACAAATCTAATTCTTTAGATTTTGTTGCTACTATGTATTAGGACTAAAATATCAACTACCCACTATCACTCTATAGGAAAGATTTGATACATTTTCAATACATGGTCAATATATAAAAAAAGCATATATGACTTTTTTTTTTTTTTTTAATGTAAAAGGCAAAGAAAACCATCACTATGTGAGAAAACAGTAAGTTTCAGGGAAAAGTTTTTTACAACTACCAATAGCAGAACAAATACCTTTAACCACAGAAGACATTGCCTTAGTACAAACAGCTAGATAGACTTTTGAGCAGAAACAACATTGCCCTTATTTATGTAAAGGTGTCCAAGAAAGCTCTACAAGACTTCAAACAGCTGCCAAGGAACAAACCCACATTTGCCCTCCCTCAGTTCACTCTTACACAACTGCAGCCGGTGGCCTAAGTGGGGTTTTTTTGGCTGAAACCTTAGGCTGGGCATCAGTGATGGTGAGGTCAAAGGAAGATGTTGCAGCCTTGCCTTTGGTGAGTGTGTGCCCTTCTTCACTTAGTGCCTCTGCCCTTGAGCCTCCAGAGCCCTTTTGCATCTTGCAGTTCCCAGCAAGCAAAAACATAAATTTGTAGATTAGGAAGAGGGTGAAAGCTATGGTCCAAAACCCCTTCTGGGACAAGTGGTTTAGATACCACTGTAGCCAAATTTAACTAAGCCCTAACTGGTGCTTCAATATGCTACATCTGCTCAGTCACTGCTCGCTGGGAGTGATACCACAAGGAAAAAATGGAGGAAGAGTGGGACAGACAGGATGGGGAACTGTTTCCCAGGCATCAGCAGTGCCACTCCTATGGCATGTGGGTGTTGTGGACAGATGCAGTCCATGCTCTCACTCTGTGGTTAGCCTGCACCACAACTTCCCACCATCTCATTTATTTCCATCCCTGTTGGTGTCAGTGCCAGGTCAAACCCTGGCCACATGGCCAACGCCATCCCCTGCCTCTGCCAGGCCCCTTCCCTGCTGCACCAACACAAGCTCCAACTCTTGAGGCTTCAGCAGACAGATCCATCCATGAATCCAAGCACTGCTGGGAAAGCCTGTCCCAGGCTGGGCAGGTTTCACCGTGCCAGAAGCTGGAGGCTGGACACTTGCACCAGCCAATGGCTCCCTCTAGAAGAAATTTAGCACAATGAAGTCATCCTGTGGGGCTCAAACAGCTCTGGTGAAGCACATATGCCTCCCAAATCTGAACCTCTGGCTGGTGCCCAAGCACCAGGAGTGCCCCTTCCTGAACAGAGGATGTTGCCAACACTGATCCATCTTGCTGTGGCTCCGCAGACAGTGACTTCCATTTCCACAGCTATCATAACAGTGCTTGGGATATGTTTCTGTCTCCAAGCTGTGTACACTGTCTGCATTCTGAAACCACATGTAAACTGGTGGGCTCATGGACTAGCCTAAGAAAAACCTCAGCTCTGCACCAAAGTCACCCTCTCAGGGTCTTTCCTGGGTCAGCACCTTTTCACCACAAACACACATAGCCCAGCAGACGAGAGATCAAAGCTACTCCTTAGCCAAGACAGGACACCATGAACCAGAGGTTGTCTCATGTCACTTCCTTCTAAATGAAAAGCAAACGTGACTCTTTTTTTTTTTATTATTATTATGCTGAATAGACAGCTCTGCCTTCCCCACTGTGTTTCAGTGCCATAATAGGGGACATAAATCAAGGTCCCCACCACTGCTGCATAGACTTCCCCTGGCCACACAAGAATCCATTCTCTTTTTTTTCTTTAACGGGGCTGAGATGATCTATATTTTATTGCAGCTTTGGTTTTGGTTTTTTTTTGTTCTAATCCTGGTTTGCCTCCATCCACCTTTGTCAGCTAGGATTTTGCTGCTTTGTTTTCCAGTCACACTGTTTGGGTCCAGTGAATAAGCTGTTAAGCCAGAAAGCTCACACACAGGCAGCAGCATCCCCAGCTCAGGCTTGCTCTTGCCCCATCAGGCTTGACAACACTTCATAAATGATTGATGTAGTAGCCCCAGTGCCTTCCCTTGAGATGACAGCACTCAGGAAAGCTGTCAGTGCTCAAGGAGAAAGGATCACCACAGAGATGATGGCTCATTTCATTTTATCTCCAGAGTCAGTTACTCAAAGATAATAAATACCTGCATTAGGGTTTTTACCTTCATGAGTTCCTGGATAGCTGGCACCAAGAGCTGTATTTCTGTGGTAGAATGTGGATGTACCTTCCTCTAGTCACAATGCCATGAAGCAGCTGGTATCTATAGTTCATTTGGTGCACTCTGTGGTTCAGAGGTCATGGAGGGCCATGTAAAACATCTGCCCAGGCTCAAATAAATGCAGATACGTCCCCTCATAGAGGATTCTTGTAACTGTGCCTGGAGGGGGAAGGGACGTAAGCTGTGTGAAGCAACAGGAGGTGTACACCTTATGTTGCACTGGCCTTATGTTTCCGGTTCTCGTGCCCTGTGGTATCAGAGGAAGCTATTTTTGGCAATTTGCCTGTTATCAGGAAGGTTCAGGAAGGTACTCCAGATGGCAATGAGCTGCATAAAGCAAATTCAGCTTTCCTTAGGAATTACCCACATGGTTCATACACTAGTCCAAAGGTAGCAGTCTTCACCTGTTGCTTTATGTCTGCTCCCTTGATTGGTATTTGTTCAGGCTGAACAATCATTTGTGTTAAATAAATGGTATATATCAAGACATTGTTTTTAGTACCTTGCAAGAGAAAGGCCAAGTATTAGGCCTAAAGTAGTTTTGAGACAGCTCAGAGCACTAGCATCTCACATCCATCCATCCAAGAGCACTTCAGATTCCCTGTGCTTCTAGAGCAACCATTTCTCACTGTCACTTCTGGCCAGCCTAGTGCTCAGAGGTGCTCTGGTCTTCACTTTCTTAGGGTGTTTATTTTTCTCACAGAAGAGTTCCTGGTAGCTTGCCATGGTTTCTCTCAGTAAATCTTCACATATCCAATTTTTATAAGCTTTTTTTCATGTCAAGTGTTGAGCAATCTAGTATTACATCATTTATACTGAGTGTTCACTGTCATCAAGAGCAGAGAACTGCCTACTGGATATTAGTTCCATTCAGAGGTGAAACAAAGATGTTTTTTACTAAGCCTGAGTGTTTCAGTCAAATAGAGTAATCCTGACCCCAGCCTTTCACACATGTGTAGAACCAGAGCCGGGCAGCCACCAAATAGAGCTCCCTCACCTTTCAGAAGTGGTCTGTTCACATTAGCAGAGCAACACGGGACAACTGAATTCCAGTTCAGCAGCATTTAGAGTCCAGTTTGCATAGAAATAAATAACTACCCAGGGATTGAAGGCAGAGAATCAGAGCCTAGCATCCATACACTGTATTCAAAATGAACGGAACCTTGCAGGTCTCTTTTCATAATCATTAGGATTGGCTCCTTCCAAAATGCTATTATTAAACAGATTGGTGGTGAATTACATCTCTGGTACTAACCCTAATACTTTCAAGACTTGATTTGCAGGTTACCTGTTTGCATATGTGCCTGCACAAACTGCACACTCCACATGTCTTGGCACTAGCACAGCAACTGTGTGCGCAGAAGGGGCATCTGTGCACGCACGTGGCCAGCTACACACCAGGCTGGACTTGGACTGCACACCCGGGTTGGACACATAGACCCCTCAGAGCAGTTGGCTCCTACTTTTATTGTGTTATTGTCAAAACACTGCAGATAATAGAGCAGCAGAAGTTAAAAGCCAATTCCAAGTGATGTAGACTAAACTGAGCTCACGTACCACCCAAGCAGTGCCAGAAGCATCCTCTTTTTGCATCCATCTTTCCTAAAAAAGCTGCTTTCAGCAATTCACACCTCACACCTCAGGTGCAATCACACCTCAGGCTAAAACACTTCTTTTTTTTGTACAACCATCTTGGCAAGTATCCTTTATATTTTATTACCAATTTCTGTTACTTGGATTAAGTTATTCCCTTTGTATGACTGGCTACCTCCCAGCTGCCTCTGAAACCAACAGAGATGAACTGGGGGAAACAAAAGCCGCAGATGCTCTTCCTTCAGTCCCCACCACACACACTGCCATGCAGCACTCAGCACTCCATCCCCAGACCTCTGTCCTCTCTCCTTCCTCTGAATACTGGATCTAGAGAGGGGGAGAACTGCCACTGCTGGCAAATAGTGGGATGGTGATAAAATGACATTTTCTTCTTAATTCTCTATAATAATCTGTGTCAGAATGTTTAAAAAAAATAAATCCAAAACAAACAAAAATAATACACAAACCCAACCACCCAAATTCCATTGTACTCAACAAACTTCCTTGTCCTCAGGCTCTTCACATTTTGCACATAGACTCCCTCAACACTGGCAAATATCATGAATTTTGCTGCATCTAACTGGAAGTCTTCAAGCAGTCATTCCAATATCAGGCACTGTGAGATACATCATGACAGCACCATCTCTATTCACACTTCTCCAATATGCCCTTGATAAATCATCTCCTATATTTTCAACTCCTTTTCTGGATTGGCATTCAAACCTTCACTTGATATTTCTGGAGTGTTAACAGCTGTCTCCCTATTCCTGGTGAATACTTAGCGAAGGTTCTTGAAAATAATCTCAAACACCTAGTGATCTGTTCCTAGGGCTGCCCAAGTTTTCCACAGATGCACCATGGAGACCATGAGGAGCACTGCTGTCGCAGTCACCCCTTGTGACATTGGTATCTCGGTTTGCTAAATGCTGCTTGAGATTAGAGATACGCTTATAAAAAACAATGCAGAGGTGGGGTGGGAGATAAGTTGCAACATAAAAAGAGCAGATGGAGAACTGAGGCACACTTGGCTTTCAACCAAATATGCAGTGCATGCTCCATATAAAAATATGAGAGAACAAGGAGGTGGCACATGAAAACCCTTAAATCTGTCAAAGGAGAAAAGAATAAAAATTCTGGATTATTAACAATGACCCATTTCACAACTCGGGAAAAAAAAGAAAAATCCAGTGGCTAAAGATTTAGCTAGTTCTTTGGGGACTTGGGTTCAGTCCTTGACCTGCCAACAAACTCTCAGTGCAACCTTTAGAAAATCACTTCATTTGTTTTCATCTACCTCCATGTCTATAAAATGGGAATAGTGGCATTTCTTTACTGTGGTAAAAAAATTTGGAGCATGGAGGTGTTCAGATGTCACAGAGTCTACTACTGCTTCAAAAAAGTTGAATATTCCTCATTTTTTGGCATGGTTTTTGATGTGCATGCAATGGAGGGTAGCTAACAAAACAAAGCAATTAGTTCTGTGACATTTTCAGCTGCCTAATGAGTTTCTCTTCTGCTTGTCACACAAGTATTTCGGAATTGGAACTTGTATTACCAGCTCTCGATATTTTATGCTTTTTCAGCTTGCAATTCAACAGCTGTCTCAATATTGCAATTGGAGCCAACATATTCCACATAGACTTTCTTCAATATGTTGCCATTTTTTTAAAACCTTTTCCATACCTTTTTGCTGTCCATGGCTTGATCAGGGCTACCTTTTCATTAGAAATCTGGCACTTGAGTCTTTTTCTTACCAATGTGTGAACTGAGTTTGTTTTAATGTCAGTGAGATTAATTTCTCTGAAAGCTCAGGTTTCTGTCCCAGCACCTTCCCCCCACTCCACCAAGCTGCACATCATGTGCTTGTTAGTCAGTTTTCCACAAAAATACCACAAAACTCATACAAAATACTGTTCTTTCCAGCCTTTCTATGTCACTTTCTAGGTTTCACTTCTCAGATTCTAGAAGATATTACATTTTTCACTCCTGTTATTGCAGGGCTTTTTTGGTTCAGCCCCTGTTCCCTGAAGTAGGTCCAGAAAAATTTCCCTTATGACAGCTCTGTATGCCATTTGTTGTTAGTATTGTTCTCTCAAAAGTACTATACTGCACTGAGGATAAGTCTCCTTTTTACTCCTCCTGACACAGTAAAAATCCTTCTGGTGGGGAACTATACTGTGAAACTCTGGCCCTTCTCTCCTGTCCCATGGTATGGTTAAAGCTGTACTAATCTCCCACTGATGTTCTCTGTCCTGACTTGACCAGCCCTAATAACAAAAGACCTAAGAGCCTCGGTTGCTGCAATTAGGAATCATTACAAGTGCCTGTGTTGATTTTAAAATTAAGGTGACACTGTCTTTGCCACCTGTACATAGATCAATATCCATTCCAGCTTTTCATTCCTGCTGTGTTTCACATTCCACAAGAAGGAGCCCCTTTCTTTGTTGGAAGGACCCTCTGCAGTGGATCCATCACTGTCCAGGATTGGAACACACCTGCAGATTATTATCTCTGAAAAGCTTTCAGTCATATACTTTGGACCACTTGAACCACAGATTATTTCTTTTTAGTATGGTATTTAGGACAAAGGAAAATGTACCTTTGTATTTGATATCACTTGAAAGTGCTACGGAAAAAAGTACATCTTGTGTGAGCCAAGAATACAGATCACTGCACATCCTCTACCCACAGGGAAGGATGTGTTAGTGGTGTCAGAGGGAGCAATTCTGGGTGAGCTGCAGAAGGATAAATTATCTCCTGCTCTGTCAGGTGAGGCACTGCTCTCCTGAACAACCCCAATCAGTGCAATGCCTTAGAGAGTCTAAACTTGGTGATTCCTCCCCAGCTCAGTCCAGCCCACCCTGAAGCCCTCCTGTGCTGCATACAGCCCCCAGTCAGCTTGGTGAGGGCACTGGCCATCCCTGGCACAGTGGTGTCCTGGCCAGAGCTCTTGGACACCTAACAGGCAGCTCGAGCTGCCTTTGGGGGTGTCACCACTATTCACCAGCCAGGTTTTAAAACACTTGTCATTTGGCAGGCTGGATCCCATCTGGAGCCTGACAGGCACTATTCAGACATGCCTGAGTGAGTTGTGGCCATGCTGTGAGCCAGCCAGAAGCCACGTGCCTGTGTGAGCATCACCTCAGCCTTCACAGGGCTCATTAGCTCAGCCTGGGGAGCTGGGGCAGCAGGAGCAGCCACCAGTGAGCTGGGACCAAGGGCCATGAAAGCCACAGCTGCCTACAGAGGACTGTGGAGCACTTTCTGAGAATGTCAAGCAATGAAACCAAAGGCTGGGAAGAGCTTTGCAATACACACATCATTGTCCAGAAATCTGCCTGGGTGAAGACATCAGACACAGAAACTAAGGTCACCCACGTCTCCTAATGCACAGAGACAGCACTGTTTACTCTTAGGCAACAGGACATGCTCTCACCTAACTATTTTTCCTGCTTGTTGTCACTGTTATAAAATGTTCTTTTCCAGTCTGAGCTCCATCCTTTCCCCCCTCCACTTCATCTGGTTTTGTTCCAGTTCTGTCTATTGTTCTCCTTATGCATGCTGTAATAATAATATTGGTCTAACCTCCATACCCTCTGCTGATAGAAGTCACTGTGTGAACTTTGCCAAGGGTTAACACCTATATTTCTGTTCCACAACAGCTAAACTGAGACAAGAGGAGATGAAGCAATTTGCTGGAGGCCACTGGGCAGACCCTTGACATCTGCGAGACAAGAAGCCATGTCCAGTGAGACCTTGATCGGTGCCCTGCCAACTTAGAAACTGTTCTTCCTTCCCAACAGCATGCAGACAACGTGCCTATCGTGGGGATAGGAAATTAACCCTTTGCTTTCAGGATGAAGAAACCTTTCACAGCTGTTGGCAAAACCTGCCAATTCTGGGGCCACAACCATGCCTGGGCTGGAGCAATAGCTGCGTGTATTAGTGCCAAGCACAAATGCCTGCTCACCAAATGTCACGCTCGCAGCAGGGAACTCTCCACCCCGGCTTTCATCAGACATAGGAGGATCACAGACAGGGCCAGTGTGCTGCACATGGGCTGAGGGGCTGACAGAGACCACCACACTTCCTTCTCTGCCACAAACTGTGTCACCTGGACCTTAATGCTCCCTGCCGGAAGACACGTCCTTCACCTGCTGGATGCCTCCTTTTTCCTCTTGGTTACTCCTTTCTGCCGGTGGATGCAGCTCTCCCTGAAGGCTCAGGTGAGCCTTCTCCTGCCATACTGTGGCTCTGGGTGGGCACAGGGTCACTCCAGCATTGAGGTCCTGCCAAGAAAGAAAGCTCAAAGCGACCCACACAGTCCACATCTTTCCAGGGCTCAGCCCAGCAGAGCAAAGGGTTAAAAAATTGTGAGGGATTTCTCTCTGAGCCACGGAAAGGACTAAGAAAACGGAAACTAGCCTGAATTTAAACTGAGGACCTCATTCTTCTGCCAAGCCATTCGGTTTCTTAATCAACTGGGGCCTTGTTTCACAGTCAGTCATCAGAGGCTTTAGAAAGTCGTTCAGACAAATCTGTAAGGGGAGAGCCACAAAGGATGTCTTTTCTGTGGCACTCGTTACCTAGAATATGCAATGCTGGGGACAGGGCTGCCCTCAGTGGTGCTTCTGTACCACGGGAGCACAATGCACAATGATGCTATAGGATACTTCCACTACTGAGCTCCTGCTTATCTAAATATGCATTTAATTAAGGCGAGTCCTGTAGGAAATTAAGCAACGAGCTTTCCCAATGGTAATTCTCCTCCTTCCTAAAAGAAAATCTTTCTCAGGTTTCGGAAGTGCTGTAGTCTGCTCCAAGTCAGACTTTTCTTTCTCTCATTAGCTCTGCTGTCCTGTTGCTTACTAGATTTCTAGCTTCTAAGGAAACACTTAATTCCTTTTTCACTTTTTTTAGTTCAATCTAGTAATGCTTTTAATGATTTCTGAGAACTGTAGTTTTATTAATCATTATTATGGAGTCAGGAGAAAAAAATACCTCACATAATAGCAGAAATCTGATTATTCTGGGAAACTTTGAAATTCCCTTCTCCAGTGGTATTCTTTGATGTGCTTATTAAATAAATAATGATTTTTACATCTAAGGTTTACCTTACAGAGCAAATACACCATTATCCTCAGCGTAAAAACAGTTTTCATTGTTAGCCACCGTAAACACCAGCTGAAGCTGTGATTCAGGAGTGCTTGAAGCTGACCTGCCCAAGTATGGGGCAGTGTAGTTTTTTCACATTAACAACTTGTGAAGGAGAAACTGGCCCTGCAGACAGAGGCACTGCAACAGGGGAGGAAAAGAAGAGGTTAGATCAAAATAGAAATGTCATGCAGGCAAAAAGAAACTAGCAGGCACTGTAAAGACAGAAGCATCAGATTAGAAGCAGAATATGAGTCTTTTCATGAGACTTTTCAATCACAGCCTCAGGCACTTTGTATGACAGCGGGAAATAGGATGACATTTCTGGAACAGTACAGAATTAAAAATAATAATAAAAAAGATCAGAATTTACTGTACAAGGAACTCATTAAAGACTTCAGAGATGGTATATGCAGGACATTACTGTGTAAAGCAGGCCACCTAAATTAATTTATTTTTACAAATTTACTTTATGTTATTAAAAAGTTTGCAGAGTCTAGAGTCCAGCACTATTCAGTACCTGTGCAGACCTTTCCAGGTCTGCAGGGCTCATGCTCTTAACCAGTCACTTGTTCCCCTCACTCTCCCTCTGTGAAGCCGGGAACAGCCTCATTTGCAGCTCTGGGATGGAGCTGTGCCACTGTGGGCAGGGGCTGTGGCAGGCTGTGCAACCCTGAACTGCAACAGGGAAGCTGTTGTAGAGCCCACAGGTCTACATGGGAGAGTGTGTTGTCTGGGCAGTGGGTGAGCCCCTAAATCTTGCTCTACCATCTGACTTTCATCCACAACATCCTGGCATGTGGAAGCCACTCTTCTGCTGCACATAAGCCTCACAAATCTCGTGTGCACATTGGTTTGAGTTCCTGGTGCAGGGCTGGTAGGCATGACACTTCTGGGAATGCCAGAGGTGGGCACCCACCCGGGCAGTCTTTAGCTCTGTGTGTCAGAAAACATCCCCTACAGCACCCACCATGAGCCACATGAGGAGGAGGATGGGTGGGATTCACAGCAATACTGCAGGTGAGAGTGTAGAGCAGCAACACACCAACACAAACACAACTCCCACATTTTTTTCCTGCTTTTATCCCCACTTCTATCTCCTGATTTCTCTGAGGTTTGTGGTTTTGTTTGTTTGGTTGGTTGATTTGTCTTGTTTTTCCGTCACAGATTAAACCCAGAAATCTTCTCCTGTCCCTCATTTTCAGCTCCCACCTGCATCTTCCCAAAATTTCCCTGAGTCACTGCTTCTCTCAGAAGTGCTATAACACCTTTTGTTACCACTCTGCAACTACACTCATCTGACAAGACTGGAAGAAGTAATCACCACAGGCAGAATGCTGCTCTTCTACTTGTTTCCTGAAAGAAACATCCATTTGCAGAAACCAGAGGTGATAAACCTGGGAAGTGTTTACATTTGGAATGGAAAAAGCCGTGTTTAAAATCAAAGCATAAGTAGGCAGCAATGAAAGGGTATTTAGCTTGGATTTCAGTGCTGTGGTTGTGTTCCTTCATAGCACTGTGTGAGCACTGAGCAACCACCAGACCTGTTCAGACCCTGCCACATCCCTGTCCGGAAACTGGAGCAAGAAGGAATAAAGGGAGTGGAAGAGAGCTGTGACCAGTAACAAAGTGAATGCAAGAGAGGGCATTTATCTGGAAACCACAGCTCCTTCCTGCCATCCAGATTGTTGACCTGTATAAATGTATCAGCAAGCCCCATCAAGCCACTTTTGGCTGGCTGGTTTCTTTCAAGTGACGTTTCCAAAAGAAGGCTCCTCTATCTACAGCCCTGCTTGCTGGGTGCAGGTTTGGTATGCTTCCTACATGAAGTAGCTAAGAGGTGTTCCCAATGGTTTTCTGTTTTTTAGTCTCCTGAGCTGCTGAATCCAGTTCAGCCCTGAGCATTTTTCAAATTGGCTTCTGTGTAGTACGGTTTCCTTTCACTCAATCCTGTCTAACTGAAGGCTACCAAACAGAACAGCATTTCTCCCTCTGCCCAACCAGAAGGTGCCTCCCAGGTCAGATTCTCATATGCATAGCTATGGCCTGACACAAACCCAACCTACAATGCTGCTGCTTTGTACTGGGTGAATAATGTGATCCAAGTCAACCTACAGCTCGAGGACACCCAGAGGCGACAGACAGAGAGTGTAGGAATGCACATGTGGGATGTGGAGAGGCCACCTGTGTTGGAAGCAGCTTGCATTTAACTTGGATTAAACATTTAATGAATCTACACCCTTAGTTACACTGGATTTAGCTTCCAGACCGCTCTTAGTCATCACAGTTTGCAGCGTCCCTCCCAGAGGTCACTCCACAAACTGTGTGCCACAGCACACCATCATTTCCAGCACTTCTGCTCCTTTGTTTGGCCTGTAAGCTCATGGAAAGGTTTCTGCCTGTCAGCCCCACTAGCCCCTCACCAGCCAGGGCAGCCCAAAGCTGTACCCACTGTGAAAGACCCCTTCAATGCTCCTCCCATGCCTTGGCCTTGGGGTCTGTCCATGTCACAGCACAGCAGCTGTGCCTGCTGTGGGGAGGAGTGATCAGACTGATGACACACTGCTGCTGCTGCCCATCAGTCAGCAGCCAGCACAATTCCAGACAAAATTGTTTAGCATCTCCTGAGCAAGCTGAGATTAAATCCTGGCCAGCACAAAAATACCATAGGCAGGTAAATTAACAGAGAACAAAAACTAGCTCCAATATGCATGGCTTGCCAAATTGCAGTTGGTTTCATGTCCCCAATCAAGTTCAAACATGATAGCAGTTCCTAATACAACACAGGACTTCAAAAAAGCCCTAAAAGCAGCACTCTGAGGACAGCAGCTCCTGCTGCCTCAGGGGATGAGCTAATGAGACTACATAACAGGAAGAGGGTGGCAGTGTGCAACTTTCACCTTCTCTGAACTGTTGCAATTTTTCCAGGAAGGGTGTTGGTTCTTTCAAGAAACGTCACCTCCTGCAGATTCACGCAGTGAAAGTGTTTACAGGTACTTTCAAGAAGCAGCCATGGACCACAAAGGTAGTTCTCAGCCCAAAGTCAGCTGAAGAGCCTTGCTTTTCCTTTTCCTTTACATCTGTGGCAGGACCATTTTACTGGGCATGGTACCACTGCCCCAGTTCAGTAAAACCCATCATTGCTTAAGTGAGCCTGAAGTTGATGTCACTGGTCCTCTCCTTTCCCTCACACTGGCTGTGTGCTCCCATCTCTCTCTGTTGCATCAGTGGTGGCATTTATCTGACCTCTGGAGCTGAGTGGAGCTTCAGCCTCCAGCTGGGCAGAAAACCAACTCCATGAGGAAAAAGGCGTATTTTTTTGCTAGCTTCAACCATATCCATAAAACCAGAACTGATCTTACCCTCTGTAAGACACTTTCAAAAGACAAGTTACTGTAAACTTAGGGTCGTCTTGTATTTATCATTCTGCAAGATGTCAGATATGTTTCACAACCATAGACAAATTTTTGAAAACATGAATGTATCTGAAGTCATTGTTTTCCAGAAAGTCTTTCTTTCCTGACTCTGAAGGGAAAAAAGTGCAAGTCTGTTTCTAGTGATTTCTTCTTTGAAGCATTTCCAGAAAACAAACACCTTGCAAGATTATTAAAAAAACCAAAACAAAAAAAATTCCCAAAACCCCCAAAAGCCACCAAACAAAACAAAATAAAAACCCCCAAAACAACCAACCAAACAAAAAAAAAAAAAAAAAAAAGGGAAGGAAAATTTCAGTTGAAGAAGCAAAAATCTTGAATAATTTCTAATACACTTTTACTGGAATCCAATAAACACATTACCAAATTACACTGTATATTTTACTAGGCTGTGTTACCTCTGTCTATATTAGAGGCACAGCATGAAGAAAAACAATAAAAAATATTAACCTTCTTTGTATAACTCAGTAGAGTTATAAAATATCTAATTGAATAAACTATATTTGACATGAACAAATGGTGACATTTCCATGTAATGTTGTCTTTTTGGCTTCCTAACAAAGAAAAGCTTAAGGAACCGTGATTTTTGTTTCCTAAGGGCAAGTTCTCCTACTTGTATCAACTTAGCAATCAATACTAAAGTATGAGCATAAGCACTTTTAATTTATGAACCGTATACTTTGAGCAAGTTTAATAGTTTAATCTTACGCATGTTTTTATAAGAGTGTTTATTTTTGTTGTACTGATAGAAATGCTTAATGGAAAATACTGCATTAAAGCATTAAAGCAGCCATATATGTAGAAAGACAGAAAAGGAATATTTAAGACACAGCTAAATTATTACTGTCCTGATTTCTTATAAGCAGAAGAGCACCATAAAGTTGAGGGAAAGCAAAGCCCCTCACAGGGAACCTGCACTGATGTCACCCCTTGGCAGAAGAGCATCAGAAGATGTGAAGATCCTCTCTGGGGCCAGTGCTCAGATGACCAGGCTTCCTCCTCACCAGCAAACACCTGACACTCTTCTTTTTCACTGAAAGAGGAGAGCTCAGCACTCACTCCTGAGTTTTGATATTTGCGTTTTTGTACCCAGTTCCCAATCCTGACCATGTGGCTTGTCCAGCATGTCCCTTCCAAAGCACTGTTCCAGTACTCCAGTGGATCTGCCAGCTTGCATGAAGCTGGGAGTCAGCCAGGAGGGGTTACACGTGCTGGTTTAAACTGACCTAGAAAAGACTTACCAACAACAACACTTGCCTATAAAAATATCAGTCCTATTTATCTCTGAGAATAAGGAGTGGACTTTTATGAGACTGGCTGCAGAATGAATCACTGCTGCCCATTACTCACAGCTGAAATAGGATGTGACCTGCAGCTGGTGTTAGGGAGGGGATGGCTTTTCCCACCAAGCCCTTGTTCAGAGCTGATAAGGATTTTCACAGGGTGTATTTATCCTGTAAAAAGCAGGCTCCTTCACTTTGTAGTATTGATGTTAGGCACAGATGGGCTTCTGGTTGCCATGCAGATGATAATGTTCCAGGGAGTTTCAGTTAATATTAAATGGAAAGTGGCTCAATTTGCATGTCTCTCTAGAAACAATAAAACAAGCATCTTAGAATCAATATTGATAATACTCTGAATATGAAGCAAAAAAAAAAAACCCACACAAAGCCACAAGGAGCACATCACGTGGTGACTCCAATAGCTCTTAAGAGACTGCAATATCATGCAACAGGAAAAGCAAGAAATTTAAAAGAGAGCAAATTCTTCAGAACTGTATTATAATTAAGACTACTCATTAATTATCAGACTGCAGATCATCTATATAAGCCACTAACTACTTGCCAAATCCATGTAGGTGACCACCACAGGCAAGAACATCACACAGGAAGAAGAGGCAGACCCAGGCCAGCTGAGATGTAGGTCATGCATGTCCTAGGAGCATTCAGAGGCTGGGAAGAGACCTCTCACCACCCTTTGGCAAGGGAACACAGAGCTGAGGCAAGCCCACACTTGCATTACTGGATGTGGGATTTTTGTTCTTTTTGGCCTATGAAAATGTGAAGAGACAAAGCAGCAAGCAAGGAGGTTTGTTTTGTAATTCTAACTCTCAACCCACATCACACACAATGAAGAAAAGCAATCCTTGCTTGCCCAGATGCTTCAAGCGAGGATGAAGTGCTCATGACCATGTGTGGGTTCAGATGGCTCACATGGGTCTTTCCTTTCTCTGAGAAGTCTCACTTCTCAACCTGGTTATGCAGTCAGTGATGCACAGAAAATCATATCATCTGACATGTCTATACCAGTCAAACTGAGCTCTCTAATAGCCTGCTCTTTTTTCTCAGTGCCAGCTTTCCTACTTCTATTTATGGAGGAAATGTAAGATTTTCAGAAAAGCATAAAATTATGATCCCTTCCAACCCACAATGGCCTGGGTTGGATCACCTAGATCCAACCTGCCTGCCGTGTGCAGGGACACCTTTCACTCAAGGTGAAAGGTAGATGGCACATATCTTAGCTCAAAGGATATGGACAGTAGATTTCTTAGCTCCTTCTATATTATCAGTAGCCTGACTTCTGCTAAGTATTAGCTAAAATAGATTTAATCAACTCATCAAAACAGAGAATCATTTGAATCAAGACATGGCATTGAAGACCAGACAAGTGTGAAGTCCTACACACCCTTTGTAGGCGTCTCATCACCCAAGCAGAGTGTGTATGTATGTGCAAGAAAATAAAAAAACTTTTGCTATGTTCCAAAAGATTTACAGCAAGTAAAACCCACAGGAGGCAGAACTAGAAAAGACACCCCGTGGCTGGTTTTGGAATTTGAACCAAGAAAAATGCATTTTGACCTTAGTTTCTCAATGACTGTACACAGTGTTCGTCCCAGCAGAGCCCACGTTACATCCTCAACTTGACAGTGAAGGACAGCATTGAGATTTTGGACACAGGTGAAAGATAAAACATGTGCAAAACCACTGAACAACTTGCAATGCTGAGGTAAAGCCTGGTTCAGGGCTGGTGGTAAGCCATAGAAATTTCACTGACCTAGATGTGACTTCTCTCCTTCAGCTCAGGTTAGAGTCAAGCAGCCTACTCATTTCCTGATGAGCAGGGCAGCATCTTCATTATTCACATGCAAACAGAAGAGAGGGACGTCAGAAACTAACCTGGAATGTAGAAACAATTTGTGCATCACTTAGTAAAGTGAAGGAAAACACTACATGAGTAATTGCAGTCCTCAAGGAAGGGAAAACAGAGAACAACATTGGCAAAGCTTAAGTAAAATATGAATGAGGGTTCTTGCATGCTCCCTCATCCCCAGTCTCAGTTCTCCAGCCAGTTTATGCAGGCTTGCCCCTTGGTATGGCAGTGAGAGGATAAAAATAATGCTCAGCTCAGTATGTCATGATTTAATGCCTTAGACATTAAGTTAATTTTTAATATTTTTTTACAGTTTCTAATTTCAGTTATGCTCAGATAATTTTTTTCAAAAAGATTGTCACAGTTCTACCTTTTCTAGTAACAGTGATTATAGATGCAAATTATCACATTATAGTTGTTGCCACGGAAATAAACTGCAATGTTATAAGCACAAAAATAAAGAGCCTGGAAGATGCAGCAGCCACGGCTTTAGGGAAGTGCTTTTTTGGTAACAAATGGGGAACCAATTGCTCCAAAACCTCCTCAACTACAGGGGGTAATACAGCAGCCCCATTTTGCATTTTTATAGAACTGTGCATAATGTCTCAAGTTGCTTTAGAAACAGAGGGTGCCTGAGGTTAAAGGGTAGTTTTGTCATACCACAAACTCAAGCAGGATGCTTTCAAGAGTCTTTGCACTTCAGCCTGTTCCTCCAATGCTGAAACACAATGCCAGGAGCACTCAGTTGCTAAAAAAACAAGCCTCTTTTGTAGTGATAATATGCATGCACGAGCATGACTAAGATACTTCCTAGCAGATCCTTCCTTTCAGAAATTCTCCTTAGGCAGAAGGATTTTGCCACTGGCCATATTCTTCCAGCCATGTGATGCCACAGAAAATTATAAGGGGGACAAAGCCTGATTTGATGTAGGAATCCATTTTAAAGGGTGAAAAGAAAAAAAATTAAAATCAGCATTGCTTAGTTATTCTTGCATGGTCAAGGCAAAAAACCCACAGGGTCAAAAAACCCCTCACAATCAACTACATACTGGTTTTGAGAAAAGCCATCTCCTAATCTTGCTCATGAGGGTCCACTGGTGACACCCCAGACCAGGTGCTTGCACAGTGTGGGGAGGCAGCAGCTGTCAGGAGCACACACAGGGGAGAGGCCTCTTTGGTACAGAGGTGGAAGGCACAGGACCAGGTGGGTAAGAACACACTGAGTGCAGAGAAGCCCTGACACCCAGACGTGCCGGTTTGTGTCTTGTGGGGTCTGTCCAGGGCACGGGAGAATAAAGAGCTGTGGGTGCAGCCACTGTCCTGTGCCACGTGTTCACAGTGAACAATAGGTGCCTGGCCTTTCAAAGGATATGCCTAAGAGGGGACAGGGGGACGGTGGAGCAAAAGAGGACACAAGCCTATCGCTCTCACCACAAACATCTTTCTTCAATTTACAGAGACACAGAGCTATAAAGCTCCTCAAATTTCTATCTTCTAATCTGCTTTTCTAGCCCCACTGGAGGAATCAGAGGATCAAGCCAGCAATGGCTCCCATCCATGTCCCTGCCTTACTTGATGCCAACCACCCTCTCTGGCTGGGGTTCTGCCTCAGTTGGGCAAGGCTGCAAGCCATCGGCCCTGGCAGCTGCCTGTGCCCTACCTGCCAGCCCAGCCAGCCACTGCCTGCCTCCAGGGAAAACAGCCTCCCTGGAAGGCACACTGAGGGAGGCTGAGCCAGGAGGCTGGGCTGAACCCACCCACTGAGCACACTGGTGGGCTCTGGGCATCAGGGGAGGAACATCCAGAGGCCACAGTGGCAAGTGGTGGGCACTGCCAGAGCCCACCCGCTGTCTGCGCTGCGGGTATCCACAAACAAACTCTGCTCTCGTAGTCTCAGACAGACTCATGCCACAAACAGTCAATTAGTTTTTTAAAAAGTTAAATAAACAAACAGAGCAGGAGATTATAACTGATTAACTGAAGGGCAGGAAACATGAGAGGCTGGTTTGCTAGAAAGAAAAGCTCTTGTGCTGAGATCTCCAGTAATTAGCAATAACAAGACCTACAGAAATTTATGAGGGGAAAAAAAAATATCAAACCCTTCCTGTTTAAATGTTCTCTTTTCATATGTTTTCCTTGGAAGACTAGCTTAAAACAAAAACACAGACTGGGTCTCAAATACGGAATAGATTCATGCTCTGCAGCACTCATATACTTGGATTGCAAAGCAAATGAACATGGATCAGTGTGAGTGGGGTTTTTTTTCTTTCCTCCCAAATTATGTGTTTTGTGAACAACTATCAGATTGACAGCTCTATACTTCCCTCCAAGCACCTGGAAGGCAAGTTGGTTACTGCTGGCAAATGCTTGAGGTGCTCCTTGGAGCACAGTTGCAGACTGAAGCCACTGGAGAGTCAAAGGCCTTCACCATGACTGACCGGTGGGATTCAGCAATAATTTAGCAATTTCAGCACAGCACTGGACTACATTCCCTGTTTATCAGTCTGCAGTGAGGCTGCTCTTGATTGTGCAGGAGCCTACCTGGTTTTATTGTACCTGTTCAGAAGCATCCTCTGCCTGGCTCCTGGCACAGCACAGAGTCTCCCTAATTGACGTAATGAGATCCCCAGGCAGAGCTGAAACCCTGACCTAGATTTCAATGGCTCTCCAAACTGTGTTTAGGCATCTTCAGCATGGCTGTGTTTACTCCCTTAAATTGCAGATAAACTGCAAATTAAAGAGAGCCGTAGGTCTTTTTTTTTTTCCCCCCAGCTTAAGCACATTCATCTCTGCTTAGTTGTCCTGGCTTTGCCTTTCTTTGTTGGATATTTCAGGAGACAACTTGAATCAAAACTAAGAATTGTTCAAACCGGTTGCAAATCTAAGCATACACTTGGAAAAGCTGCATGAGCAGACCAGCAGTAATTTCATTGGGAAGGAGGACGACATCCTGAGTGAACAAATAGAGCTCATTAGCATCGAGTTATTATTCTGCATTATGGTGTGTCCCAGGTGCAATTACAGCTCCAGGATGCAGGTCTCTGCGCATGGCTAAGGATGGTGATTAAACTCCCATACAGTGGTGAAGGAAAGGAATATTATTCCATTTTCCTGGCAGTGAATTGCAAAAAGACAAGGTAAATCTGAATATCAATACAAAGTAACAGAAAACCAGAGGTGGCTCTCAGGAGCTATGTGGTCTGATGGCTCTGGAGGTGCCGTCAACCAACATTGCTGAGGTGTCCAGCCCCTCTCCCCTGCAGGGTATCACTTGGGTATTTGGACCTAACTTGTAGAAATCATCAGCATCAATCACATGTTTCCCAGTGGATATCAGCGGCAGCAGGATTAGGCCACTGCAGAGGATTATGGAAAACCCTCAAATAGAGGGAGGCCCTTCCCCTTCCAAAAACAGCCATGGATTTGGGGAAGGAAGAACCCAAAGACTGCCCCCCTTCCATTACAGTATGTGATGGCTGTTGCTGTGAGGCCACGTCCTCGCCACAGGAGCTGGGGAGGGTATTATAACCCAGTGATGTCTCATGGGAAACAAGCAAAACAGGGGGTTCCCACATTTCATTTGCTAGCTTACCACTTTGGAAAGCGTGGAGCCCTTTGTCCAGGCTGCAGTCACAGACACAGGAGGGGCTATTCGGCTCCTTGAGCAGTGATTTTCTAGTTATTTCAAAACCTGCATGTGGGCAAGCTGGAGGTCCTTGGCTGGGGCCACTTCAGAGCAGGTGTGGGTGTGGGTAGCAGGTGCTGAAGCCTTGTTCACATTAAAAAGCAAACAAGTGGGTGACAATTAAAGTATTGCATATTTCTGACTGAAAAGAGCTCTCCCACAATCTCACCCTGCTTATTTCAGCACAGCACTGAACTGCCATTAGTTTACACTTACCAGAAGAGAGAAGACATTAGAATGTTTAACTTCTTTAAATAAATATTTTCTATTTTAGTGCCCAGCGTTGTGCACTTCCTTTGTAGCCCAGCCCAGAGATCTCAGCAAAGGTGGTTGTCAGTACTTGCAATGGTAAAAATACATTTTCAATACCATTTTTAGAAATCCCTGTCAGTCTTTGGATATTTTCAGAGCTGTGACAGGCCAGCTGCCCCCAGAAGAGCTGTCACCCAAAGGGAGCTTCCCAGCAGCCAGTCTTAGGGTGACATGGGTGGGAGGCACATGTCTCCTCTGCAGGCTTAGGTGGGAGCTGAGGAAGAGCTCTGTCCTTCTCAGCCCATCAGTTTTCATTTGGAATAATCTTGCTGAGGGGAAAAAAACCCAACAGGGCTGAGAGGTGGAAAAGGGTGGCAGAATCGATGTTCCTTCAGTGCTTGAAGTCAGGCAGCTCTGGATGACCTTTTAAGGTGGAGAAGGAAATCCAGTTCTGTTTTGAATTGTGTGGGAAGCTGGAGGTAATGTCTGAACTTCCTTTTCACCTCTGGTTTTGCTTTGTGTCAGGTACCACAGCTCTTCCCACTTACCTGCTCTTTGTGCACACCAACAGAGACCCCACAGAGCTGAATTCTGCCCCAATGCCTTAAGGAGCCATGTCTGTACCCAGGGACAAATCCTGGAATAAAGTCCTGCTCTGCTTTATGGGAACTGAGAGAACCAGTGTTCAGGTGAGCAGGAGGTTCTGCTCCCACCTCTGATGTGGGTTGCACCCTCACAAGCAGCCCCGTGACAGTGATCTGGCAACCACAGGGCTGCTCAGCAGGTCAGACCCTGCTCTCACTTGGCTGAAAGTTACCACACGAAAAAGCTGTGGGGTGATACTGGTAGGGATGGAGAGCAAGGGGAACCAGCCCACCCCCTCCCACCACAACACCTCTGCCAGACTGAGCAAACCCCTAAAGCCCTTCCCACATGAAGTGCTGTGCCCCTGCCGTGGAACCACCTCCTCCTGGGCATGGAACCTCATACCCAAGACCACGTCCACCACTCAGGCTGACAGCTGGCCTGAAGAAGAGTAGCAAAGCTTTGTCCATGAAGGGACATTAGCTTTCCTTTCAACAGTTCACTGAGGAAATGTTTGGATGCTGGTCCTTGTAGTGAGGTGGGTATTACATTTCTGCTGTTGTGCAGAGGCTTGTGAGAGCCAGGCACTCCCTGGCACGGCAGTGCCTGCAGCAGCCATTCCAGCAGCAACTGGGGCTGTTTCTACTCTGACCATTTTCCCCACAGATACATTCAGGAAATTACCTCTGCTCAAAGCCCATAGCTGGCCCTGCTTATGCAGCCCGAACACTGTCCTGCTGTTTTCAGCCGGAGCTGTCAATAACCCTTTTAGCAGGATGAAGTCCCTGTCTCTGAAGCACTTGCACCAGTAGCCTCTTCTGTTCATTGTTCATCTACAAAACATGACTGTAAAATGATACAGTTGACTAAATGAGAAAAATCTATTTTTTTCCAGCCACCCTGTGGCACTATCGTGCCCTGCTGTGCTGGCCATGACCATGTACTCCACAGTGCCCAGTAAGTCTCCCTGTTTGAGGTTACCCCCACTGGTGCAACTCGCTGGTGAGGCTGTTTGGTGCATCACCCCCTCCATCCCACTCTCAGCTCCACTTTGTTCCTCTGCTCCTCCATATGGCACAAACCGGGGCTGTGATGCTGATCAAAAAGAGCTTTAAATTTTATCTTGTTTGATTTACATCTTCAAAGGTCTCTGAAAAATGTAAATCTGTATGTTGGAGGGGAAAAAAAAAAGTACATTTTTGAACAGCAACTGTTTAAGCATATGTAATAAAAGGCAAGGAAACAGAGGGCTAGACTGATGAGTGAGGTGTGGAAACCCATTTTCTCTCCTTTGGCAGTCACCAACGGCTCAGAGGGCAGCACTCCAGGCTTGCCCTTCCCAGTGACTGTGGGCATGTCCAGGCTGTCAGCAGGAGCCTGGGCAGTTCTGCCAGGAGTGGTGTTTCCTCGGGGAGTAAGCAAAAGGGTGTTGAGCTGGTGCTGAGGGTTGCCTGAGCTGTGGGTGAGCCTGCCTGGCCATTCAGCTGCCACTAGGGCAGAAGCTGGAGAGTCCCCTCCCTATTTGAGACTGGTGGCTTCCTGGGCAGTGTAAGTCCATCAGGGGCTTACTAACTACCTGCATTTTGTGATGTGTGCCTGGGAAGATTAATGACCTGTACAAATATAGACTGATACAGTCAAAAAAGATTTGGCTGCTTAAATCTGTAGATTTTAGAACAGATGTCTGCTGCAGGACCCCATAGCCTCAAAAAAAAGGGGGGGACTGGGATGCAGGAAAGAAAAGGCCATCCCTGTGTGGGGATGTGTCCCCATGTGCTCCCATTCAACATGCAAAGCGCCTTTTCTTTATTTGTTCTGCAATGGCTCTGGAGTGATAGGCCACAGTGAGCTAAAACTGCTGACCAGGGCTTTGCTGAATTTAGTTACCACTCCGGTACATGCACGGTGCTAGCGAGGTGTGCTCGGGGAGTGGTGTGCACTGCTCTGACTGTCTCCCCACAGAGGGCCTTACCACACTCCACCACCTCTTCCCCGGGGAGACCAACATGCCAGGAGGCTTCCCTTGGCCAGAAGCTGCTGTCACTGTCAGTGGCTGGTCCCTCATCCCAGCTCCCAAGGTTGCTGTGTGTCCTCCCCAGCCCTGGCAAATCCATTGGAGGGGAACTCAACCTTCAAATTAGAGAGACCTGAGAAAAGTATTATGAATAAACAACTAAGTACCAACCAGCAGCCCTTGCAGATGCCTTAAAGGTGATACAGGTTCCTTTAAGTTCTTCTAGATCAGACTCAGGGGAATTCATTTGGCGATGCCAATACTGCTGGCCCAGGAGCACCACATCATCCTGTATGGGCACGTTAATGTGTGCTTCATTCTCTGTCACATTTAGTATCAGCAATGATTTCACACACAGCTGTAGATCAGCTCCCTTTTGGTCACAATCTGCCACCCTTTTACTAGCCATTCAAATTTACAGCAACATTAATAGTTCAAAAGTAATAGTGTTTACTGCGTACTAGATTTTAATAAATTACGAGGAAGAAACAGTTCCTAACAAGAACTCCAGAAAACACAAAAGCTGAACTGAATGTAAGCTTTTTCACCTTGATTAACACATCCTTGTCTATTGGCAGAAAGTTTCCATTGCAGCTGTGAGAAAATTATTCCATGAATTATGTCACATCGATTCAAACTGAAATTCAAAGCCAAAGAGAAAGCAGAAAAGCATTCCCTATGTCCTTACAGAAAATATCACTGCTTCAATTAGGTGCTACAGATGCTTGGAGTAAACATATTTTCCACCAGTTTTCTTAGAACCATACCCACTTAAATCTCCAATATTCTTCTGCATGTTCATTTTTCATCCCAGTTTAATACCACGCCTATCAGTGGTAGGGATGGGGAGCTGCCAAGCAATGAAAGCCAAGAAAAGCTGGGATAAGAAGGGAAAATATGCCCTTTATATAGTAAATAAACTTTTCAGCTTAAATGTTATGGCTGCTGTCAGCATAACTGGGAGGGGAAAAAAATAACCCAGTGCTAGTTGTACCTTTCAGTTCTTAGACCATGTGAAAGTCCAATTCTCCAGTTTTGAATTGCTCCCAATCCAATGGAAATAATGCTCACAACTGAGCATTCAAGTCTCTAATAAATCTCATATTTGTATGGAATCCCTGGGATTCAGAACAAAAACAAGACTAGATAAGAATTTTTAATATTTCAGTAAATACCATCTTTTTTTTCCCAATAAAAACCTGAGTTCTAGGGAATCCAAAAATCCTCTGGGTGTAACAAACATGGAGTAATAAGGTCAGAGTTGAAACATGGAGTAACTAACGCATGTGAACTGCACATGAATTCATGAGTTACTATCATGTGTATCCTTCCCTTGTAAAAGCATGGGCAGGGGAGGAGAGGGGAAGAAATCACTGGGTTTATAGGTGTTATAAATGCAGCTTACTTTAAAGCTAAAAAATCCTGGCAGATGGTCCCTAACATCTGGCAGAATCTAAATGCCCAGATACAAAATTTGTTTTCTTTATTCCTCTTTATTGGGGCTCTATTTCCTATGCTTGTCTCTTAAATTTAAATCTCAAAGCAACATTTATAAACATTATAACCTATCAGTTATTACTGTAGTGCAGTATCACTGATCTGAATTCAGATCAGTGACAGTGTGCATAAATATGTCACGTAGAAATACATCTGCAACACTTGCCCAAACAAACCTCTTAGAACTTTTTTTTTAAGAGATGTCTGAGAAAGAAGAAAAAATAGATTACATTAGCATACCTCATGAAAACAAATGGTTTGACCTTGTAGGAATAAAGGTAGGAACAGCTCTATTAATCATGTAAACCCCCCCTAAAATTATAAAGGTTTGCTGTTTTGGGAGCAAGAACCATCTCTCTTTATTCCTCCTTGGCAGCCGCAGGCACAGCAGGCAGCACGAGGCATGGCAAGTGCTCCTAAGCCTGGCAATAACTCTGTGCTACAGCCATTCCTGCAGCCATTCCAGCAGTCCCAGGGGAGCAGCATGGGCAGGATGGCACATCGGTGGGCCCTGACCCTCTCCCAGCAAGTCACCAATGAGCTGTGAGGGACCCAGTCGGGAGAAGACCGAGGGTGACACCAGACTCCTGCTTGGAACACCTTGCCCCTCCCTGGCACATCAGGTCTTGCTGGGTTGCAGCAGCACAGCATCCTTCCCACCCCTACCTTGCCCTTTTCTGTAATTAGCTCTGTTTTCTGTGTAAGGGTGAAAATCTGAGTTGCCCTCTTCTGACTGCTGCCACAGCTCCCCCACCCACCCCAGCGATGCCAGGCAGATTTTGCTTTTCATCAATCACACAGGAAAATCATAGGTCCTCTTTGTTTAGGATAGCAGGTGAAGGCTGTTCCCAGCTGAAATACTGCAGGAGAAAACAACAATCAAATGTAGTATAGCTTATTCCAGCCCCAGCACTGCACTGAGAACCCTCTGTGCCAGCTTTCCCAGGGCTGAGGGGAGTGAGCAGCTCTATTTTGCTTGCTAAATTAGCCGCTAGGATAGCGAGGGCTATCTGCAACAGCTGTATACCTGAAAAATCTAGAGAATATTCCCATCAGAGGCCTGGGAGTAAGAGACCTGGAGACACACAGTTGGATGCTTTTAAAGGTTGGATCTCTTCTTGAAGGTTGCTCTCTTCTTCTGCCATAAACATAGGTGGGAGTAGACAGGTGATGGGAGGATGCTGGTAAACAGAACCTGCAGATGGCCCAGCTGTCACACGAAACGTAGATGGAATGGGAGTATTTTCTTTAAACCAAGTAAAATCTAACCTTAGCAGTTTGCTTCCACAGCCCAAGCCCCTTTACAGTACATTAGCAGTTCTTGGTCCAACCCCTTCCCTCCCTTACCTCTGCATCCAGCTCCCAAGGTCGCTGTGGGGAGACAGCATCACTCCTGTGCACAGGTTGCCCAAGGTGGTGCTCATCATGGACAGGCTGCAGGTTTCTTCCCTTCCAGCATCAGTGATGGTGTGCCCTGCAGGCCCTTCCTCCCCTTCTCCTGCCTCGTTACTGGGCGGCCTCAGCTGCCTCCACCTGCCTCATCCCACTGCTCTGGTTAGTCTCCAGGTAGAGCTTTAGGACTTGGATGTCAAGGGCTAGGCACACACAGAAAGGCAAATGGAAAACAGAGCTGTCATTCATTCCAAAGCATTTGAAAATCAAGTTGCTGCACTATGTACCTAATTCTGAAGATCTCAGTTTGAAAGGGTTGATTCGCCAAGTTCTTTCAATATTTCTGCCCCTGTGTTATTGGCAGCAGCTTGAGATTTTCTTCCTGTTCCCTCGTAACAGAGCAGTTCCCTCCTCCCCACAGTGGCATTTGTCTTGCCTATTGTCAGCTCAGAAACTTTGCAATCAGCTAAAACAGGTTTTTTACCCTCCATACCGAGAATGGGATATTACTCTCCAGCGAGGTCAGGTGTTCGCCAGAGACTTTCCCTTATCTTTTGCCAACTAAATAGTTGCATGCAAGGAGAAGAGAGAAACGAGAAATTCCCTTTTGCAAACATTAACATAGTCTGCAAAAAATTCATAGGCTGACAAGATAAAATAGAGTGCTTTTAATAGCAAAAATATGTTTTCTTTGGCCTATATGCAATCCAGGGCTTTCCAGGTGCTCAAGTTTAAACTAGAGAGAGATTAATAATTTAACAGGCACAAAAAGAGGCCTGAGGAAATTATTACTCCTTTCTCCTATTCAGTGTTAGGGTACAGCTAACCCTGGATCTGGGGTCACAGAGGGATTTTCACCTGTGTTTAGTTTTCTCTTCATTTCTTTCCTGCTAAAGAACTCTTCAGTGCACAAAGCCTTGGTGTTTATCCATGCTCTCTTAACAGGAGCACAGCTCTAGGGCTTTGGGTGAGCCCAGTCTGGATTCCATTGCCCCAGAGACAGACACTCTCCCTCAGAGGTGCAGCTGGAGCCCACCAAAAAGTGATGACAGCAGTTTCAAGTTTCAGTTCTTTATCTGGTTGTCAGAAGGAATGTGTGGGGTAGAATTGCTCCTGTCTCAACACCAGGTAAACACAGCCTGCCAGGAAACTGGGAGGATGCCACAGGGACAAGGTACCAATGGCCAGGTTGAGCTGCAGCACCTGTCCCCAGAAAGAAGATCATTTCCTTCCCAGCTACGCTGCCTGTGCACCAGACCCTGGTGTCCATGGGCTGGTCATACATGTCATCCCTCTGGCCCGCTGGTTAGAAACACAGGCTATTCATCTCCCGCCTAAATTTACAGCAAATGCTTCCTGTCATGGCACTGGAACTGCTCCGAGGGATTGTCCTGGGAAATTAACAGCTATAACAATTTCCAGAAGCCAGTGACGGTGCACACTGTTCCCAGGCCAGATGACTCAGTGGATTTATCTTGTTTTCTCTTAGCCTCTCAGCCTCAGACACCAGAGCCCCCAGAAGAATATTTTCCTTAACTTTCGCCCCACAGCATCCTGGCTTTACACATGGTATGAGACAGACACTGCTGGGAAGGCAGAGCAGAGCTAACTCTTCCTGCCCAGGGCAGGGAGTAGCACTCCCTGTACAAACACCAATAGTAAGTTGGTGTTGGCTTCTGCCAGGGTTTTACCATCACCACCTTGTAGTGGGTGTTTCCTGATTATGACATTCAATGCTGGCTGCATGTTTTTCACAAGAGTTTGCACAAGGTGCGACTACTTTAACTCAGTTATAAGAACAAACCAAAATACAATTGATCAGAAATTATTCAGATGAGTCTTTTCTTATGCTCATTTTTTAGGCTCTGTTGAACAATATTTTCTCCACACTTAACTAGGGTGGAAACAATGTAGATATGGGGAGGAGACCTTAGATAAAGCTAAGGCATATTGCATAAGACAGCCTTTGTGAGAGAAAGGAGCTGAAATAAGGCAGAATAACACAGAGAAAAGGGACACATGTTCCTAATCTATCACATGATTTTATACGATACTGTAAGTCAATTTAGTTTTAAAAGCTGGCTGCAACTGGTCTTTCTAAGGAATTTTCAAGAGAAATTAGTATAGCTTCAACTTTGTGGCAACTTTCCATATGGGAACTTACTTTGTTTGCTGCGCAAAACTTAATTTCTCTTCACACCTCCAAGTGGAGAATGAGTGGGGTGATGCTGGGAGCCTCCATTTTGCCCACTGGATCAACCTCACAGCACTCACAGCCAACGGACAACAGCTCAGAAGGACTGCAGGGAAACAATGAAAAGTCATTTCATGCTTTTAGCACTGGCAGAAAAGCTCAATCTTTACCTGCACAGCAGCAGCCCTGCTACACTGAGAAAAGATGGGATGCCAGTACTTGATCCCATACCTTTCCAAGCAATCCAGTGATATTCTGGTTCCTATGCTCTTCCAACCCGAAGTTTAGCACTTTCTTCTCACTTCCCCCATGCCCCTATTGCCCAGCCATGCAGCCCCACGTGCCAGGGAGGTGCTTTCTACCTCGGGACTGCCACCAGCTGAGAGTCCCAGGCACGGCCATGTCCAGGGGTGGTACCTATTGTTGTAATTCTCTGCAAGGTGGGAACACTCTGCACAATGTGAAGTCAGAGCTCTGCTGCTATCCTTGGCCAAGGTATTGAACTGCTCCATCTTTCAAATGCATTTGTTCACTCTTCATTTAAAACAGCAGCGCTTTCTTCAAGGCACAGCTGATGACAGAAGAAGAAAAATCTGCCCTGGCCTCTTCTATCACAATCCTTGGAAAATATTTTGGCTTAGCCTTTGGCTGTCTCTAGGGCCACTGTGTATCTGTTCCATGAATCCTGACTTACCAGACCTTAAGGTGGGCCATGGATGATGGCTCAAGAATCACTGTTTTTTCCCATTTGAAACTCTTGTTTGGCTTTGTCCTAAAGCAGAACAGAAAAGGCCATGTTTTGCAACCTCCTTTGAAGCATGGGAGCTCAGAACATTCTTGGCTCAAACATTCCTTGTGGGAATCAGCCTTTACCTGCTCAGATGACTCTCTGTGAAACCGGGCTCAGAGGCCCCGTGCTCTTCAGTGCAGCACCTGCCCCACAGCAAGTCAGGCACCGGACAGAGTTCAGCTACTGAGGTTTAGCCACAATGCTGGCACACAGCCACTGTTGTAAAAGCAGACAAGTATCAACATTTCATCAACATTTCCCAGAGGAAATGTCTCCTCCTGATTTCCTTGATGGAGAATTGAATTCCCCTGCTCTGACAAATCAAGTGTGTGGCTCTTCTTTCTTAAAAAAAAGAAACACCATGTTTTACTGAAACCACATGTTTATCTCGGGAAATAGTGAGGGCAACCTCCCAACCAGCTCAGCTTGAGCAATCTGTTGATCTGTACAGCCTCTGCCACCAAGAGACACAGGCTTTCTAGTCAGGAAGTGTCTTCCCAGCCTGGTACACTACATCAAGCTGCCTCGTTCTCATCAGAGTTTCAACTGAGAATAAGAATGAGAAAACTATTATACAGGCATACAGATATTTTCCTATACCAAAGAAGGTTCATTGCCACATTCAGACCATGAAAGCTATAGAAGTTTCTCAGAATTTGTGCTAAAACTTGTAAACATAAAAACCTAACCCACCCAACCAAAAAAAGCCCCTGAGTTTTTCTGCTTATTCAGTTTGGTCACACAGACCAGATGTTTCCAAGCTGCTGGACAGAGAGTTCAACAGCAAGTTCGGCTCAGTGTCAGCTGTGAGTCTGAAGTACAGGCATAAGGGCGTAAGTGCGATGGACAAAATCATCTAATCATCTAATTTTTCTAGATTAGGTAATGACTTGAACTCAAATACCTGCCACAGTTAAAAGCAGATCTTTTGGAAGGATGGAAGGCAAAGGGAAAGGGACATGGTGCTTATCCAGTTAGTACGGATTGTTCTTTTGAGAAATTAACAGACTTGTAAGGAAGATCTAAATAAAAGGTTGTATACACAACAGCAGTTTAGGAAACTTATTAGTTGGAAAAAACTTGAACATTTGATAGGTATGATAATGACTTTCTGGAATCAGTGATGGATGCTGAGTCATGGACATTTTGGGCAAAAAAGGGGTTCTTACCAATAGCCCTACTGGGATGTCAGGGCCTATATACATCTGTAAACTTATTTTGTTCTGCTACAGATATTGTCCTGCAAAGTGCATAGACCAGTTACTGCCAAAGCTGTAACCACCCAGAGCACAATGTGTATTCTCAAAGAAAGGTGATTTTATGAGAAGCAACAAGAGAGAACATAGTAAGTATCTCCTCTGGAGAAGGCTGCATGAATGTCATAAAGCCTGGAAGCTGATCTCTGACTAAGAGCAGGAGCTTTGATATATAAAAGCGCAACAGAGCAGAAAGGAAGACCCTCACAGACACGTAGTCTTAGTCATCAAGTGTGGTGAAACCTGTGCTGCCCAAGCCCAGCACATGGAGCCTGCTGAGCCTGACTCTCTGGGACATTTCCTTGACCTGGGTCAAAAAGCTGAACGTGCAGAACATCAGTTTTGCAATATGTTAGTTGTACTTATTAAATAACTTTCCATAACACATACAGATACCATCTTTTGTCATGGTCTAGAAAACACTTTAAGCAACTGTTTCCTCAAAAATCAACCTAAAATTTATATTGAGCTGAAAGATGATGACAGACTTCTGTGGGATTAAGCAATTTCTCTCAGCATTTTTGTGGGTTTAACTAAACCGAGAGATTACAAGCAGAGAGGAAAGAACCACCCCCAGATTTTCCATTTTCAAAAAGAAAAAAAAAAAAAGGGTGAGGAAACATTCTGAAAGAACTGTAGAAGATAAACAGCTAGTTAGACATGACGTACTGTAGTCTTGACCTCCCATCAACAACTGTCTGTTATTTCCGTTCAAATCAATTGCTGATATGGTTTTCTTCTCACCCAGCAGCTCCAGCTGTTTCTGAACATTTCTGCTTGCAAAAGGAGAGCGTGCACAGGGAGAAAAGTAGAACACAGTAAAAAAAAAAAACAGTAACAATTTTGGCTCTATGAGCACCAAGAGACCAACCACGGATGCAGCATCTCTTCCAACAGCTCTTCAGTGCCAAGGCTGGCACAGGATAATCCCCTGGGAGGGCACAGCAGCTCTGCATTGTTGCCTGTTCCTAGAGCCAGACTAAGGATAAGCTGGGCAGGTACAGATCCATCACTCACCTTGTAAGAGCAACAGGAGCAGGACAAGCATCACAGGTAAGCAGGCTGCTTCTCCAGAGCAATTCAGGGAAGTTGCAATGAGTCCCTTGTAGTCACTGAGGGGAAAAAACCCCACACATAGGTATTAAGAAGTCAGATGGATTGATTTCATCATCTTCATAATAGGAATCTCAGATTAAAGCACTTCACCTGCTGCTTCAGGAGCACTATACAGGCCTCCAGACATCAGAGTTGGCTGTTTTGAATGCACAACATGTACAATTGATAGGAGAATAAACCTGAATCATGCTGGATGCTGTTGTTAAAACAGTTAGGAGAAAATGTAGTCATCTGCCACAGAAAACCACATCGTAAAATTAGAGATGAAGCCTGCCAGGATGGATTTAACTGTATTTATGAAGTACCTGTCAGTGATGTGGTACTGTCCAAAACAATTAAACAACATACTTGATTGCTAGAGGAAGGACCAAAGATCAGCTGAAGTTCACAGAGGGGTTACTGCATTTCCATGCAGTAGAGCTAAGGTGTTACTGGAATGCACATCCTCTATGTATGTTGGAACTTATAATGTCTTTTTCTATTATATTTTGTGCATAAAAACTGTGTACCAGAATTCATATTCCTGTTTGGGCCTTGAAATTCTCACAAGGGTTTTAGTTCTGACATAGCCTCCATGTTCCAGGTGCCCCCACTAATCCAGTGATGCACAGGGAAGTAATGTTGCCTCAAGCCTGGGCAGCCCATTCTCCCCAGCTACCCCAGCAATGCCCCAGTCATTACCTGGCCTCTTGTCAGAGGTTAGCAGTAGAGAGGTTAGGGTCACTTTTCAGCTCTTCTGTCACCTTTACTCGGTGACACAACTCTGTGGACCTCTTTCATAGTGCAGACAGGAGGTAAATCTTGCCACCTGAAATAAATCTCACTGCAAATGGTGCTTATATACAACATGTCACTCAGCCAGTTAATGCAGCAAGTCTCACTGAAAAGGTCTGTGAGACAGTGTCTTCACAGATTAATTCTTGCAAGGACCTGAAAATTGGTAACTAATGCCTCATAGTAAATCAATAAATTCAAGGATATTAAATCTAAAATAGAGTAAAAAGAGCGAAGTAAATAGCAGTATCTCAAACAGACAAGAAAAGTCATCTACAGAGACTTTCTAAACAAGGCTGGGAAGTCAGATTTAACTTCTCTTTTAAGTCAGTCGTAAAAGAGGAAACATTTAAGCTTTTACAGCTGTTAGCTGCTTGTTACGTGATACTGCAAGAGTTAAATACCGAAGGCCAGCAGTTTTTCCAGAGTGCTTTGCATTTTTCAGTACTCAGACTGAGAGCCATTGAGCACATCACCACACGCAAACCTCTCTCAGACCAGATGCCAGAGCCTGGGAGGCTTGGGCACTGCTGAGCTGCTCCGGAGAGCTGGGGCAGCAGCCAAGCCACACAGAAAGGACAAGTCAGGTAACTCCTGACGGCAGCTATTTTTCCGCTTACGCTTCGGACTCCAAAGAAGCATATAAACCAAAATTCAACAGCACATCTGAGTGCACGGGAGGTCAGGCAGGGAGAGCGAAGGGGGCAGAAGGAGCTGCCCCACAGAAGGGCTGAGTTACCCGGTGCTAGGATGAGGGTCAGCTGTAACGCAACACAGGATGGGGTAGGGAAAGGTTTGCGACACAAATGCCCAGCCCACTGCAGCCCAAGGACAACGTGCAGGGAGGAGGGTGGGACAGCAAGCAGCTCCAGAGGGAGAAAAGTGCCCCAAGAAACATGAGGTCCCACTCTGCCAGCTGCAGGTCTGGCCCCGCAGCAGCAGAGTTTTGAGTTTCCCCCTATATTCAGAACATCTGGTTCATTATTTTCAATTAAAAATAAGCTGCACCAGCTCTGTCAAGGACTTTCCCCCTCAGATTGCTTTTCTGCACGGCAACTGAGCTGATTTACAGAGCGAGAGAAACTGGGTTTGGAAACCCCAATGTTTGGGGGAGTTGGCAGTGTGACAAAATTGCCTGCTGAGGTGGACGCATGTGATGCCCTTTCCCTTGCTGTTCTCCTTGACTCAGGCATCTGTAAGCACTTTGGATCATCTGGTAGTGACATAGGGAAGAAGCTAGATTTTAAGTAGAGCTGACTCTCTGCTGATAATAGACACAAGATGGTTGATAACCCAGATCTGAAGGGCCAGTTCTCTCTCAGTCCCCTGTTGAGGAATATTCAACAGATAAATTTTAATAGGTAGCAAAAATGTGTGGGATTCACCAGCTTGAACAGTAATTTATCCATCATTAACAATCACTACTTCATCCTTTGCTAATACAGTTAGACTGAGTAACTGAAGAGGATAAATTGCTGTTGAAATACCTGTGCAAAAAAAAGAAAACAAAAGCAAGTATTCCATGTATTTTGCTTGTAGTAATGTATTCATCTTCCTAATTTTGCTCTGCTCTGATTTCTGATTATCTACAATCCAAGTGACAAAATGTATAACAGTAATTAGCAACTTGCACACAGTGAAAAAGAAAGGTGCTCCCATGGGTTTCATGCCTGTCTCTGCTCCTTCTTTGAAGTAGTGAACGGGTTGCTGGGTGGTGATTGTTAAATAAAAACAGGCAAACAGAGACCAGTACTTATTCAAACTGTGATCAAACTGCACAACGCTGTTTAGAGGAGAAACCTATTAGTTTCCCAAGGAAGTTGTCCAGGTCCATGCTGCTCAGAGCAAGACAGGGCTGTCATCCTCACTGGGCATCACCAGCTCCCAGGACCTCCACAGCCCTCACCTTCTGCAGCAAAACACATAAGTGTCCAACTCAGCAGAGCTGTGTGGCAGTCAGTGGATCTGTGCAGCTCTACAGCTGCCCACGAGATGGAGAGTCACAGTTGTAAAAGCTAAAGGTTAGTGGAACATAGGCCTGACCCTGCTGGTTGCAGCAGAATCTCTTGTCTTTCCAGACAGGTATTCTGCTGTATTCAAGCAAAGATGCTTTTTAATTCCACATTATCTCAATCTTTCCCAGGCCAATTCTTTTCTGTTACACAGGCAGGACCAACCATGCCAAGACATGGGAGCATGAAAAGCATCAGTTTAAAGTCACATCATAGCAGCGATTTTGAAAGATGCCTTGAATGCACAGACACAGCCATCTGCTGCAATATGTACATGGATTGAAGGTTCTCTGTGCTCTGCCAAATAGCTCCAGACCTGTGAAGAATTCCTGTGGCAAAGCCTTGACAAGCCAGAGAATATTCCCATTCATTTTTCTCTCTCCAGAAACTGGTCAAAACCACCTCCTGCAGCTCAGGCCTCAGCAGAGCTCCTGGGCAGTGGGATTATTTCTTCCCAGGATCCTACACACTCATAATGCTCAGTGCTCTTTCCACTAACAAGGTTAAAAACCCCAGTGGCAAGCAAGGATGAAAACCCAGTGGTGGCACATGATTTTTGGCTCATGCCCATCTCTGTGTGCCTCTCTTCCAGTCCCACTGGAAATCTTGAGTTTACTCAGAAATGGAGTGTCAGTCAGGCCTCAGATTCTACTTGTGTTGTTGAGGATGCCAAGGTACTTCTGCATCATTACACAGTCTTACCTCTTCCTTCTTTGCCTCAATATAATTATGCCCTAAAATACATGTTCTGGCACGAAAACAAGAGAAGATATCAAAATATCTGCATACTATTTAATAAAAGATTTAAAATGAAACTGCTAGCTATCTACAACTGTGATTCCCTCCCTGCATCTAAAATTTAACCTGAAGCAGAGTTATTATGGCTTTCTTTTTAAAGATTTTGTGGAGAATTAAAGAAACAGGCTTGACCATCAGTACAATGCAATTTTGCAGGATGCCCCCCCTCCCAGGGTGATTTCCCTAAAGTTACAAAATAAACATATACAAACCCCTAGGTTCAGGAGCAAGAAGGTGTTTTGAAATTCCAGGCTAGGACTCAGGACAGGGACAGTAGAGACCATTGCCGAAAAATGCAGCTGGGGTAAGAAAACAGGTGCCAGAGGGTGTTTGCTGGTAAGCAGCTGAGCTTTGTTAAAAAGAACCATTGCCTCATGCAGGTCACAGTTACACAGGACAGCAATCCCAGGAGCTAATGGGGCATCCATCCTGCAACTGAATGGAGTTTCCTCACTCGAGTGCTGACTGTTGTACACTTGGCACTCAGGACTCCAGAGCTTTGGAGCACAAAAAATCTGGCAAAGCAAGTGGCTCCTGCTCTTCAGGGTCACAGGGGTGCTATGTCCAGGAGCCCAGCTGCATTTGTAAACATCTTTTCAGCTTTCATACTTGCTCCTCTTCCAGGATATTATGAGCAAAACTCAGCTAAATACTTTCCCCTGATCAGAAAGAAGAATTTAGTGGTGGCATCACCCCACAGCCGTGTTAGAAATTGATGCAGCGAGAAGGAAGATGGCAAACTCACCTGGGGAAAGGGAGGGGGAAATGAAGACAGACAAGAAGCCTCTTACCAGTTCAAAGTGATATTCTGCTGCACAGGAGGACATCACACAGCAATGTGGGTGCTTCACATTGCCTGCTGTGGTACAGGGTGAATTCTCTCATCACGAAAGCGTGAAGAAGCTCTAGCAGCAACAGAGAGGAAAACAGTAAAACAGAAAAGTTGCCAGGCTTACATACCTGTACCACTGGTGAAAGTAGTATAACATGAACTTAGGTAGCAATTAAAAATCTTCCTTCCCAACTGCCCTTGGCCATACCTGGGACTTCCCAGTGACTGTGCTGAGTGGCATATTTGCAACACAGACAAGCACTGACACGCTGTGCTTTAAACTTGCCCATGTCATTGATATCAGCAGCATGTGCTGAAGGACCTTCCCTGCCTGGGCATCTGAGAGCAGAGACTCTCAGGCAAATAAGCACCTGGAAAGGTGTTTAGAGGGAAGCACTTTTTAAAGCTATTTTCTTGACTACAAGCCTTTTACTACCTTTAAAAAATACTAAGTGCTTCTTACCCTTCAGAGGAATCAGAGAGCAGGATGAGCAGGGATGCCAGGGCACAACAAGCATTCATTTTTAAATACATTTCCAGTTTTGTCTGTGTTTGGAGGAGGAGGCATGCCTGGCAGACAGCAGAACAAGAACCATGCTGGGGAAAGAGAACAACATTCAAATTAGGTGGGAGGAGATGGAGAGGAGGAAAAAGTCTGGGTTTTCTGCAGTTTGAAGGTGCTCAGCCCAGAAAGTACAAGCCTGAGAACAAAAAAACACTAATTTTTTTTTTCATGCTTATTTCAAAGTATTTGTCATCGTAGCTCCCCAACATATTTATATTAAACTGTTTTTCTTTTGTTGGAGACATTGTATTTAAAATGTGAATTGGAGACTAAGGAATACCTTCAAGACACAGATTTGCTAGTGTTTCTGGCTGGACATACTAGGATTATAGCTTTGAAAGTTTGGGGTTGTGAGGTGTTTTGTCTTTTTTTCTCTAAAAGGAAAGTAAAAAATTGCTTACATTTTCATTGCTGAAACTGTGTTTCCTCCAAACACCTTCCCACCCCTACCTTCCCATTATAAAGAAAAAGAGCAATATTTGCACGTTTGAGAGTTTGGTTTTTCAGTGTCAAGGCTGGAAGGATTTCCAAACGTTTCCAACTCAAAAAAACCAGTGATGCCCAAATACCATATTGACCTAAGCTGCAGGTTTTGGCTTTCACAAGGGTGACTGCACTCCCTCTTCCTTTTCTAGGGGTAGCAACATCAATCCTTTTTATAAAGAAACGAGGTTTTATGGAATAATCTAACCTTAAAAGCAGAAAGGATGGGAGATCTGATACACGAAGCCCTGTTGTGAGCTGCTCTTGTAGCTGTACCAAGTGTGGTGGAAGAGCAACACTGGGGCAGGCAAAGAGCCCAGAGGCAGAGGCTGCTTCACCAACTACAGCCTGGAAAACTTGGAAAACTTTTCTACCTAAAACTTTAATTTCTAATTTGTTATGACCTCTGCTAAATGGCAGTTAGATTTATGCACACCACAGTTCCTAATGCATTTTTGCAATTGTAATTTACTCATTTTTCAGTTGACCTACTTCCAGTCAGGCTTGGTATTAAAGAAATCGTTCAAAAGGCACTACAAGTCCCATGCTACATGCTAAACACTTACTTGTGTATGGCCCCTGAAAAGCAAGAATTAGAAAGGGAAACTTGATAGCATTTTACTTTAATCTAATTCCTGATGGAGTTGGAGCCAAGCTGCCATGCAGGCAGCACACTCTGCCTGGTGGCTCTGTGGCTGGTGGCCCTGTGTGGTGATGCATCTGACACCCTACACCCAGCCAGCTACTCCCTCCCCACTCTCAGGCCTCCCAGGTAGCTGCAACCACCAGCTGCCTCGTTCTTTCTGCCTCCAAACCTTCCCCTTCCAGGTGCTTGAAAAGCTGCATAACTGAAATCAATCACCTTGAGATTTTTTTTTTCCCCCTCAAGCCAGGTGTTTCCCTAAGGCTGAGTTTTTGAAGTGGAAATGTTCGCATCGGAAACAGGAAAGAAAAAGACAAACCCTCATTTTGACTCGGTGAAAATCTGACAAAAATTTATCCAGATGCAGGGCAGTGCTTTGACATCATGGAGGGGTGGTCTCAATGGCCTTCAGTGTGTCTGTGAATGTCTGTCTCAATTGGAGCATGTCCTGTACCACTCTATATTGCTATCTTCTCTTCCTAATTCCCCATCTCTCCCCATTGCATCCCCAGTCCCGCAGTGATGTGACTGGTTGACTCTCTGCAGTGATAGTTAAGAAGGAAAGCAGCACAGCAATATCAGCTGGGACCAACAGGGCTGAAAGGAGCCATCCCCACTGCAAATCTCCCCAAAGACAGAGCTGTTTTCTGAGACTGGCTGTCTCACAGCTGCCTGTGGCATCGAGGGAGCAGCATGAACCTTATCCCTACAGGAGAAACACTGGGAGCCTTCTGCTGCTGCTTATTCCAGTCCTCGGAACGAAGGTGGGGAGAAACAAAATATACAGAGCATATGAACTGCATTTCAGACTGTGGGATTGAGACTGTGCCTGAGCAACACCCTGGGAAGGGAAGTGAGAGCTGAGGAGCCTCTGTGGAGCCTGGAGCTGGAGGAGAGCCTGCTGGACCCTCCCGTGGAAACTCGGCTCAGCCTCTCCCGAGCCACAGGCTCTCTCTGGCTTCTGCCCGGCGCTGGCAGCTGAACCGCATTGGCTCGGAGCTGGAAAGGGAGGCACAAAGCACGTGCTCACTCCCCCGTCGGACTTTCCATCTGCACCGAGTGAGATCTGCCGGTACTTGGCATCGCCGGCTCCCGTTAGCAGCAGCGTGCTGCCGGCAGAGACAAATTGGGAGCTTTTGAGCAGGGAGGGACCTTTGTTCAACTTCTACTTGAAGGATGTTCAAAATCTGCAGGCAAGCAGCCCAGCAGCGAGCAAAGGGAGGAACCTGGCCCTTTCTCATGGCTGTGTTCTCCTGCAAGCACAGCAAGCCCTGCTGCCTGTGTCAGGCTTCATATCACATCAGAATGTGATGGAGGTGATGGCAGGTCATTTTGGTATCCTCCTGCACTTTGTCCATGTCCCTCAATTGATCTGGAATTTACTTGGAGCACAAAAGAGAGAGCTACAACTGCCAGTGGCATCCGAGGTCACAGCTTGTATGAGGTCCTGGGGCTGCTTCTGATGCCTGAGTGTGCTCACAGCACTTCAGTGCTTTATACTGAGTATGGAAATAACTTCAATAACACAGTTAGGGAGCTCTACACAGACAGACTTACTCTGAGCAGAGCCTGCTGCCTGCCTGCAAAAGCAGCTCCATGCATGTGATTTAATTCAGGGGATACCCCAGTGTAAATCTGGAAATGGTTGGCCCTGAAGCATCAGGGCAATTAGGTTCATGTCAGAGTCATGGCCCTGATGGATGGCAGACTGCCAGTCTCCCACGTCGCTGACTGCTGCTGCTCAGGACTTGAGAAGACTGGAGATCTCTTGTGCATTGGAGCTGGACAGGAATGTAGGGGACAATAAAAAGAGCTTTTTCAATACACTTTTTCAAAGACATCATATGATGGCAATAGGCAGCATTGTCCCATTTCAGGATGAGGCTGTCATCTCACAAACAGGGACAGAGACAAGGCAGAGATTTTTAATGCTTTCTTTGTCTCTGTCTTCAACGCGGACGATGGACCAAGGGGGTCTCAGTGCCCTGACCTGGAGGACCATGGCTGTGAGAGTGATCAGTTAACCCTGAAATTGTGTGGGATCTGCTGCCCCAGCTGGATCTGTACAAATCTATAGGATCTGATGGGATTCATCCCAGAAGCCTCAAAGAGCTACAATGTCATTGCAAAGCCTCTCTCGATGATTTTCAAGTGCTCTTAAGAATCCAGAGAAGTCCCAGCTGACTGGAAGCTGGTGAATGTTGTCTCGATTTGCAAGAAGGGCAAGAAGGAGGACCCCAGAAACTACAGGCCTTTCAGTCTCACTTCAGTGCCTGGCAAAGTTATGGAGAAGATTATTCTGGGAGGTATTAAAAACACCTGGTGGACAATGCAGTCATTGGTCACAGCCAGCACAGCTTCATGAGGGCAAGGTTCTGCTTATGAAACCTTATTTCCTTCTATGACAGGCTAACCCACCGAGCTGATCAAGGGAAGCCAGTTGATATAATCTTTTTGGTAAAGCTTTCAATACTGTCTCTAACAGGATCCCTCTGGACAAAATGTCCAGCATAGAGCTGGATAAACACATCATGGAGTGAATGAGCAATTGGCTCATGGGTCAAGGAGCAAGGGGACAGCTTGGCACAGCAAGCTTCCCAGAACCACCACTGTAGCAAGGAGAGATCTGCAGCTCTTGCCAGCTAACCCTGAGGACCCTGAGACACACCAATGGACTAGTACTAAAACATTGCAAAGAGCTGGTTGCCAGCTGCCAAGGGCACAGAGATGTCCCCTCCCTGCTGAGCTCTCACCAATCCCCAGCCTAAGCCACCACCTGTAATTTTGACTTTGGAAACAACTTGCTTGCCAATTGTTTCCACTGTACAGCATCAACTACTGTGGATGTGTGGGAGCACCTTCACCAACACCAGTTCCTTTTGCCAGGCACAGCTCTTGCTGTGTGCCCAGAGCAGCCACCACTGGCAGAGCCAGCACAGCCCTCCCTGGCCACCATGGCCATCCCTGCTGCCATCCCAGCCTCCTGCAGCCACTGGCCTCACCCCCTCCCAGAGGCTGTTTTCTGCTCAGACCCAGCTCCTGGATGCTCATGCTTCAACCGTGGTGAGTCAAAAGTCATAGGAAATAAAGCTCATCTGCAGTAAGCAAGGATGTTGTGCAACAGTCTGTGTATGGTTCTGAACAAAGAATATGTTGTCAGGTTTTTATTTATGGGGTATTAACATGGGAAAGTGGCTTAAAACTGACATAACTACCCCATAACCATTTTGTTTACCTCTCTGATCAAACTTAATATTTGTATAAAAATAAATTTATTACGGAGCTCATGGCACAACCATAACTCTCAAAGGACATAACCTGCCAAACCACTTCCAGAGAAGCTGCTGTGTTTGCAACCAGCTACATCCCTAGCACAAGCCAGTGAGCTGTGGATGACAAGCTGCCCAGGTACACACTCTCAGCTGCCTCTGAAATGCCAGCCAGTCCTGTGGATGATTAAACATGTGCAGGACACAGACACCTGGTGGAGTTTCAGGCACAGTGTGCACAGTGGCAAAGGACCCCATGATTCCCAGCATAAAGCAGTGAAACTCTGCTTCCATAAGCTGGGGCACGTGAGGCTCCCGTGTACTACTGACTGGGGAAATGGCACAGGTGTTTATCTATAGGGTCTTCTCAGGGAGAGAAAAAGCTCTGAAGATGGCATCTGAACAGAGCTGGGGGACAAACATCTTACCTCTGAGACCAGAGAGACCAAAGAAGGCAGAAGAGCTGCTTCTCATTCAAGTGGCTCAACAGGCTCTGCAGCATCCTGTCCAGTTCCAGGCTGCAGCCAAAGGTACCCAGGTTCCTAAAACGGCACAGAGAAAACAGTGGAGCAGTGGGACTTTGCTAAGTAAAGGGCTGCAGGGAACTCCTGCCCAGTCGAGGGGTTTAAAAATTTTAAACTCCCATTAAAATCTTTAAAAATCACAATATTCAACCTCACCTTTACCAAAAAGAAGGTCTAAAGGGATTGTTGCAGCCCACCATGAGGAAGGGTAACTTCTCAGACATGTATCAGCACTGTATTGCCAATATATATTGTCCCAAGATCTTTTCAAAACAATAGGAGGTTTACAATAACACTGTGACCCTGGTTATTGCAGGAGGGTTCCTCCCAGCTTTCCTTCAGAGAGATGAGATAATTTCGGAGAGAAATTATCCTCACAGCAAATCATTACTGTGAGCTCACATAATTCCACTTTTAATCAAATGATAATTTAAGTGTAAATTCCACTTCATGCATTTAGAAAAACATTGGTATAATATACACTGCTATTAAAGCCTCCCCCTCAAAAAAGATCATGCCTACAGTTGCCATTTAACAAGACAGGAAAAAAAGCCCAAACCAGTACGATGCAGAATTTAGACAGATATTTCACCTCTTCCTTAAAAACAAAATTACTTTTATATAATATTAGAATCTCATATAGTAGTTACAGAGGCCTAAAAGAGAAACTATGGCAGATAAAGCACACAGAAATTTAAGCCAGATTTTTTTTTTTACTCCTGAAAGATAAAACTATACCATGAATATTCTGCTAATAGTCTTCCTTGAGTAATGTGTTTACAAACAATTGCTTTGAAACCATAACTCCTGTGAAGTTTTAGGGACTTGATTTGCTCCTTACTGACAAAGATGTGAAAGTTGGAATAATGACAGGAACATCAAGAGAGCTGAAATGCATTAGCATGAAATTCACATCAAATGCAAGGAGAAAAGCAAAATAAATCCACTCAGAAGTTTCAGAGCTCCAGTAAAAGCCAAGTGGTTCGAACCACGGCTCGCACAGGATGCGCTGTTAGCTTGGAGATGATAGGCCACTTCATCAGCTGGGGTATCATAGCAGACATGATGAGCTGGCTCATTATTCATGCTAAATTATGCATGCATGATGTGGGGGGAGGGGGGTCAGGATTGAAATCAGAAATCATTCCAGTTCATCATGTGCCAGATCACTGAAAAACCTTCAGTAGCTCCTGCTGGCAGGCAGGCAGTGCACAGGCTGTGCAGGCAGGTGTTACCTCTGCACAGATATTTCCATTTCACCTGTGATTGCCCTGCTAGGCGATAGTAGGGAAAGATGAAAATGCAGCATCAGCTAGAAAATCAGTAAGTCCTCAGTTTTAATTCCACATTATCACGATGATCCTGGATTACCTGGCTTAATCAAAAATGAGTAAACATTTTGGGGCCCAGCAAAGCACAGTTCCTGATTCCTCCCTCCCAGCAGTAGGATTGCTGCCTGCACCCAGCCGGGTGCAAGGGGTCAGAGGACTGAAATCTCCTGTCATTTCACATCTTCACATTTTGTGTGAAGCAAAGGCACGCAGGAAGGCTGGGCTGGCTCCTCCTCTGCACAGCCATAGTGGAGTGTTGGGAAAGCTTCAAAGACGTGTGCTGGAGAGGAAAAAAACAAACAACACATATATTTTATACATATATATGGTGTTGCTCTGACATATAATAATGCACAAGTATTCAAACCCTTGAAACATCCTGACAGACAGGCTTTTCCTTCCCAGCTGTCCCTAGCTTCACACTGAGAGATGCAGGGATTTTCATACTGAACTGGATATTCCAGTTCCTCTGAAGATCTGCCCAAAATAGATTTCAGGGCATTTGCTTCTTTTAATTTATATGCAAGACCATCCCACAATGGGAATTCTTCTTTCTGGAGATGGCTCATCTTGTGGCTTGGTGTTTAGTCTTGATAGGACTGAGTCCCAGAGGAGCTGTTCCCAAAGTTCTGGGATCCAGTGGCTCCCAGCAGAAGAAGGCATGAGTAGGCTGAGTAGCAGGCCACAGGAGGTAGTGGAAAGTCATTTTGGTACTTACCATCCTTTTTCCCAGCCCAACATGGTGCTGGAGAACTTGGTTGGCGAGCAGGCCTGCATGGCACAACTCGAGACAGTGTGGGCAGAGGTGCCACCAGCACTGGCAAACCGGGCCAGCCATGGGCTCACCCATGCACAGTGCCTGTCCCATGAGATGCCTGTGGCCAAAGCAGGGGCTCACTTGGCCTCTGGGAAACCTGCCAGTAGCCCCAGGGGCTCTGCTCATCCCCTGGGGATCCGGGACAGCAGCTGAGTGCTTTTTATCGGTGCTGGGAAAATACGACAGGATGAGAGCAGAATAACAAAAGCTCCGAGATGTGATTTATAGAGAAAAAAGTAAACTAGCACTAGTTTCCAATGGCATTTAAGTTTCAGAGGCCAGCCAAGACTTCATTAAAAAACCCAACCCCCCTACTTCAGTGAAACGGTCTTTTCTACAGGGACTTTTCTGTGCTGTGCTTAGGCAGTGTTATAACAATAAACAGGCATCCTTGCCTTAAGGGACCACAGATACTGCCAAAGCAGGCAACATTTTAAACCTACAATAACCTTTCTACTAATTGCAGAAGTCAAGCCAGACAGCCTAAACAGGCACAGAGCTGGGAGATCACTTCAAGGAAGAGTGACACAGCATGGGCTTTTACACAGGCACTGTTGCCAACTGGCTTACAGAGAAATTTTACATCACCCTAAAGCCCAGAAACTGCCTTCAAAAAACTAACAGGCTCCTCGAATGCCCATACACATAATGGTTTGCGACTTGAAGCCAGTGTGTGATTTCCCAGCTTCCCCAGGAAATGGTGGGGACTAAGAGGAACATGGAGATGCAGCTCCTGATACGAAGACAAATGCTTCTGCACTGAGCCCCAGGGGATCCTTGGGGGGAACCTGCTTCAGATGAAGAGAAGGTACACGGCACACATGCTGAGAAGTATTAGAAGCTATGCCAGGAAGCAAGAAGGCAAATGATTATTTCTAATCAACCCTCCCCCTCCTCAGAGAACCTAGCTAGAACAAGGCTAGCAGAGAGCTGGGATGTGTTGGGTGAAGCTGCTGAGCTCTGCTTTTTAGTTGCTCATTGCTTTTGCCTGCTGAAGATCCATGGTATCTCACTGAGCATCAGCCCTGTTGTGGGGTTACTGGACCAATGGCTCCAGTACAGCCACTGGAATATTTTAAGTAGGTTGGAAAGCACATTCCTACTCCAGAGATCAAAATCCTCTGAGTAGGGTGATCCAAACAGGGACATTATGCAGGTGTTTTTGACAAAACCCAGGAGTTCATAGTGGTCATCATTTAAGGCCATGTGGCTGGGATGAGACCTGGGCTCCCTTCAGGGCCCAGGCAGTAGCACTGACATGAGACCACAGCACAAAGCCTTCACAAAGCCTTCGTGAGGCTGTGAACCAAAGCCCTTTCACCTGGCTCACATCCTGAAGTGGCTCAGGTAAATTATTTTAAATTGAGTCAATTTTTAGAGTTATTGTTTATGAGCCAAGAGGTTTTAATTTGAAATCCTACATTGTCGGTCTTTTTTTTTTTTTTAAATAAATTAAGAGCACCCTCCCCCCAGCCTGGTCCACAACACTTTCCCTGGAGATGCTCAATTGAAAGGATCTGGAACTCATCACTGTACCATCTGCCTCTCTCTGAGAGGTGATCAATCATCCTGAAAGTTTAAACACCCACAGTGCCTTAATCTGTTACAGTGTTCAAATCCACCTATTTTAAACAGTGAAAGGGAGGAACTGCTGTCCCCTCATGGCACAGCAGTCAAGCCCCAGCTTCCATACCTGCCAAGCTATAAAACACCAATGTTTCCTAATTTTTACAGTCAGTACTAAGACAGGGAACCTTCTTCTTAGGATAGACAAACAGACAGAAATGAAGAGTTGTGTGTGACAGCAGCTCATACACCACCCTGTAACAGGGGTGAAGGAGCAGTGTGCATCCCAACACTCGGGCCTGAGGAAGGATGAGCTCTCCCCAAACCTTTTTTCCTTCTGCCCACACACAGAAACTTTGCCTGGCATTAGAGAAGAGCAATACTAATGCCTCATCCAACCACAGTTAGCACTGGAGGTGCACAAAGGGCTCCTCTTCCCTAGGACACAGGTAAATTCAGAAAGTGGAAACCAAACAGATACTGATGGCTCCCTTCCCCTCTGCCAGGAGCAGGTGCAAGGCCAGGCCAGACCTGCAAGACAGCTTTATCCATTCCAGAGGAACACTGATCAATCCACAGATCAAGTACGTGGAAACTAATTTTCCGTGGGCTGTCTGCAAGGTTTGGTATTGCACAACATGGGTGTTTTGGTCCATATAGAGTCACTGCCTGAGCACAAGAGTGGCCCCCAGTGCTACTGAGGTTGGCTTTCCTCTGCCCTGCATGACTTGGTGCCCAGGCTGGGTGCTGCCAAGGAAGGTGGCAGAGGCCACAGTTCTGGTCCCCTTGGGTCCCCGCTGCCTGGTACAGCTGTGTCCAAGAGGCATCATTTGCCCTTTCAGGGATGGGGCTATACAGAGAGACCAAGTGACCTGAAAGAGCTTGCCAGGAGAGCAACAGCCAGGCTTTTAAATCCTGCTGGCATGTCTGTCAACAGCAGCACATTGTTTGTGTGGTTTGGACTTGGGACACACCAGTGCAAGCCCTCAGTGCAGGGACTGTTATATGAAATAGTGGGGGGGAAATGGTACAAAGAATTTACTATCATTTCTGTTTCTAGCAAATGAGTAGGCAGACTATTAAGAAAGTTCAGTTGAATGTAGGATTTCTTATAACAACCTGGGATGAGACATGCTGTCGTCATCGGCTTAGAGCAAGTCCTGATCAAAAAATCACTGTTTGTCCAGATTGGCAACAAATTGTTTGTTTTCTTAGACAAGAACACCAGATAGTCCACAAGTTCATGAATCATTCTTCACCATGAAGGTCTCCACCCCAAGTTTTTCTAACAGACATTTATTGTCTGTTAAACAGCTATTTATTGACCTGCTAAACCTTCTTCTTAGCTTACCTGGAGACACTAGCCAGCTTCATTGTGCTGACCTTCATCTACAAGGAGAAACACATAGAGCAGCTGAGGGTTCTGCTCATCACTTCACGATTCAAGCTCCTGGATGTGGCTCTGCTGTGATGGAATTGTGCTGTAGTTACGCAGGTTGCAATTTTAGAAAACAGATGGAAGTTCAAAAAAGCAAACACATCCCACCCTCAAAATTGTCTCTATTGGTGCTGAATAGAAAAGGAAGTAATTTATGATACTGTTTGGTGTGCATATGCAGTATCTAAGAGTTTAAGGACTCCCTAGAGTGGTGAAGAGTAATTCAGGCACACTTACAGACAATCCTTCCCTCACTCTGCTGAGCCTTGTTATGAGAGGGGAAAAAGATGAGAAAGGGGTGGTCAGGGGAAGAGATGGAATAAAGGGAAAGTATTTAAGCATTTTCTAGATGAGTATGTGAATTAGGGGATTTAGGGAAAATTTAAGCATTGAAGTTTTGTACTAAAACACCCTGGGTTTTCAGTGTGGATGTCCAGGAGGCACCTACATGTCGAACAATTGTCAAAAGGACACAAAGCCACACTACCACTTCAAAGAGGCCACAGTAGGCACCATGGGATATGTGAAAACAGAATAAATCTGTCAGGTGTCTTCCATTTATGGATGAAAAGAGAAATTTCCCTAACAAGCTTTGTGTCCAAGCCAATTATGTTGTGCTGCTATATGCTGACTATGGGGCAACCGAGGCATGAAATGCAATGTCCATCCCAGACGTTTTCAGTCTTGATCCAGCTGAGGATCTCTCAGCCCTGGTCATTTGACAGACCAGACCATAACAGAGATGAATCCCAGTCTGAATATGGATCCTCCTTCAGAGCCACTGCACCAGCCAGAACACTGCTGGGTATAAAAGGATTTTTGGAAACACTTACCGGCATGATAACTCATTGTCACTGGGAGCCAAAGGCGATGACCCTCCCTGTGCCACTGGCCAGCCAGCTCCACTCTTCTTGGTTTGAAATGAGAAGAAAAGTCCACAAGACTCTGTTGCCTCTCTGGACTTCACCCACAGGCTCACAGAGACAGCCTCATGAAGAAAAGGGCTTTCTTGAGCTAACAAAGCCACAGGAGGATCAGCCAAGACTGATCATTAAAAACTATGGCAAATCATAAATCAAGTAAAAATATAGTTAAAAACACATGCTTTGGGAAAGAGCACAAAGGACCAAAATTTAATTTTCCTTAAGTCAGCACATCATTGGCTAAGGTCTGAAACGCAATGGTGCCCACTGAGATTTCTCTGGAGAAAAAAGGGAAAGAAATGTATTCAAGACGTAACACAAGTAGTGTGAGCTAAGTTGTTTTAATTCTCTCCTTCCCTATCCCCAGGTTTCACTCCAGTGTCACTCACAACACTGGGTTTTTACCGATGTCTACATCTGACACACTTTCAAAGCCTAGAAAAAAACAGCATTCAAAGCACAGTGAGAGCCGCTTGAAAACAGTTTTCCAATATTTATACAAACAACCTCAGGGCTTTGAAAACATCTCAAAGCCCCTGTGTCCCACTGAGGCCCTCCATCATAGGCGTGAGCTTTGGGTTTGGCCCGGAGCACAGGAAAAGCCTGAACTGGTGAAACAGAGGTTAGTCAGATTTGACTAAACATCTGGTCATCGTCAGCGTGCAGAGCAGCACTCCGAGGTGGGCGTTTATGATACTGGCCCTGAACAACTGCCATTTCTTACAAAATGGACAATGTACAGGCTTGTTGTATACAAGGCTGTTTATTGGATTCTGTCGTTGTTTCCATCGGTTTCCTTTCCCAACATCCATCCTGCAGAAGACACACTAATCACATCCAGCAGACACCTCCCCAGACACCTACCGTGTACTTCACTCTGTCAGCAGCAGTGGCACTGTGATCCATCGGACAGAGACAGCTCCACCATGGGCTGGGAACCCTCCCACCACTGATCCTGGTAACTTTTGGGCTGTTTGCAGCACTCTCAGATCAGCTCTGTGGGATCAAAAAGAATTCCCATTTCCAATCACGCTGATAATGCATATGGAGCTTGCAATTATAAAGGAAGTGTAGGCCAGTAATTGCATGTTTCACTCTGGCAGCAGGGACTCCCTAACACCCCCTGACCCAGCTGCTTTCGTCAGAGGTGCCTTCTTTGAGGCAGCCAAGCTGGAAAAACATTATCCAGAAATGTGTGAATTAGTCAGTAACTCTGTGAGTAACAGGAAGCGAGGTCTCACGACCCAGATGACTGCTGCCTCGTCACACGGGCTGCAGGGTTCTGCAGAAAATGTTGAGAGCATTATTCATCCTGCAACTCACCGGAGATGCACGTTTTCCCTGAAGGCTTGGGGGACAGAGTCCGTCTCTGTGCTGTGTCTGTGCAGTCCCTACGCTGGGGACCCCTCAAATACTGCCATGGGACAAGTGGGGGATGAGAGATATACTGATGCTATGTCATCACAGATTCCTAAAGCATGAAGGAAAAGGAGAGTTCTCTGCCTTGGAGAGAGAGAGAAGATTATTTAATGCAGCTGAATGGTGTGACACCCCCAAAACCCAGCTGTTCTCAATGAGATAGCAACCCCATCCCCTGTCGTGGTCTCCAGGTGAGCTCAGCCCATGTCAACATTTCTCCAGAGCAGAGAGCCCTATGTGACACTGGCCATGGATTCCTCAGCTGGGGAGAGGTCTGTAGATACCAGCAGGGCCCTCCATCAGACCTCATTTGGGGAACTGCCTGGGGCAGGTCTCACTACCTCACAGAGCCCAGAAGAGCCAGCCATACCCAAACCAGGCTTACCTGTGTCTCTGAAAAGCCTTGCTGTGCACACCAAGGTCCTTCACTCATTTTGCACTGAGCTTCAAGGGATTCAAAACAGAAATACTTGAGCATGCACTTTCCTGAATGAAGGTCGCAGCTCCAGATTGTTTCTCTGTGTTCAAACAACCACGTTAATAAATCAAAAGAAGCTCTCAGAATAGTCTTGTTCAAAAAGGACTAAAAACATTGGGGGTTTTGCCAGAAATAGTAGGCCCAGGTACAGAGTTTGACCCCTCTTTTGCTGAACACACAAAAAACATCTGCACTGTCAAGCAAAACTATTTAGTAGGTTGGATCAAGATGATTCTGACCACGTTTATGGGTTCCCAAGATCCTTTCTTCAGATGGATAATAAGCAAATTAATGTACAAGTGTTACAAAGTTGGGATAAGCATCAATTTATAGGGGGGGCTTTTATGCCTCTAGTTAAACATTTTGTAGGTTGCTTTGTTTAAAAGAGCATAAGACACAGAATAGGAGCATTTCCACAGCACAGTGCAAGGCTCACCACTGTCTGTAGATTAGATTCCATGCACAAATACAGTAACAATGAAGTCATGCTGACAACTGGTATCTTATTCAACAGCGTCCTAAGGGTAATTCAGAAGGGATGACAAAATACCAAGTTTATACCTGTTCAGCACTAGACCTAAAATTTCAGTATTCCCCCATCACAGAGCAGTATCACCAGCAAGGCACAGCCTCATTAAGTGAAGAACTTCACTAACATATAGCAGAAGACCCAGTTCCTGCCAAGAGAAATCACACTGACAAAAGCACACTGGAGCTTGGCTGATTTTGGCAACAAAGTCACCTATAGCAAATCCCAATTAAAACGGATATCTCCACCCAAGGTTCTCTTGCCATTGCCCTTGCCCTAAGTTGCTGCATATCCCATAACTCTGATTTGGAGCTAATGACCATCACTCTCTGACTGTGGGCTAAGAGAAACTGTATTTGTTTACCTTCTATGATTTAACCTTCTACATAACCCAGATGGGGGTTGAAAAGGCACAATGATACCTCATTTAACATTTCCACCACTCAGCTGTCTGCCTGCACTGATGGCCCATTCCAGCTTCCCTGCTTGAGTGTGATCCCTGCGGAGCACTCTGCTGCAGGCAGACAGCTGAGTGCAGCTCCCAGGGAGCTTTCCTAGGCCAGGAGGAACCGCTGGCTGCTGCTGACAACAGAGGCTTCTGAAAGGTGATGGGCTAAATTCAGTTGTTGTTGCTGAGATTATCACCCTGGGAAACACACATGGAAGAGATTTAAACAACCACGGACACAGAAGCGGAGCAGAACTAATGGCTAAAACTACACCCATTAGAAAAAGCCTAGCAAAGCCTTGTCTGTCCATAAATACAGAGCCTGCAGCCCTGTCCTTTCCACCGAAGTCCTATGGAGAAGGGATTGCCTGCCAGCCAGATAGATTAGCAAAGGTCATAGGCAAGAGAGAAGGGGCGACTTTAGGCTATCACTGAAAACTCCTAATGTGAGTGATTATTTCCACAACCAGTGATCTCCTGAGAACAGCAGCACTCCAGACCCCCCTTTCGTTTGGTACTGTGATGACACAGGCTAAGCCACTTTGAAATGGCATGAGGTATTCCTGTGTTTTAACTGGAACACTAGGATAACTTTTCAGTTCTTGGCTTCCATTTCTCACTCCAGAGCATTTCTTACAGCACTGGGCCACCTTCCAGGCATAACATCTACTAAAGGCACTGAGTATGTCCTAGTTTTTCTCAGAAAACAGCCCAGAGCAAAATGACTATAATACAGCAAGTGCAGAAGAGAACCAGCAGTGAGGAGGTCAAATACTAATTAAAACCAAACTGGGAAAAGAGCAAACCAAAACTGCCTAATCTGTGACCCCAGGAGAAAGTTACTGTGAGCAACAAACAAAATCAGTTACAGTCATGCTTTGCAGAACCAGCAGTACACAACTCTGCAGGGCAACATGTGAGTGGGGGCAGCCTCAATATTCCAATATCCAGCACTGCTAAAGCAACATCTGTTTTCTGCCACCAACAGGTAGGAGCCTGGGAATGAACACTTCCCACCTGCACACTGAGGAGGGTATCCATGGGCGGATGTGGGGCTTCCTCAGCACCAGAGCACCTGAAGGAGGAGGCAAAGCTACTGCAGTTGTGTAACTTTCAAAAGGCAACATCAAAAATACATTGGCTGAGTGACATAAACCCACAGGAGATGAGCACAGCAAAGATACCTTAGGATCTACCTCCCTAGAATCCAAGTCACTTCACAATACACAGATAGGACAGGCACTTCTTGACTAAGGTAAGTGTGGAAACTGAGTGGTGCTACAATTTAACTTCTAAGCACAATCACTGCTCCTGACAAAGTAGTACCATCCTCTCCACAGGATCTTCCATCAGCCTGTAGTAATAAGCACCTCCAAAGACAGTAGGAAATAAAAAAAAAAAGGTCAATTAACACATGTAAACACATAAGGAACATGGAGATAAAAACGTTCATTAATAATTTCTGATCCCACTGTTCACATCCCTCTGAGATACCCTGTTGTCTGTGAACGCCCAGATTCACCAAGAATCTTAACTATAGGCTAGCTGTCCTCCCAACTCCTACTTTAGATGGAAGAAAGATGAATTGAATAGCTCATCATTGCTCCAAGCAAGAACAACTTCTTCACTGTCATCCAAAAGCCCCTTCTCCTCCTACAGATGCTGAGATTTCCTTCCCTTCCACCCACCACTGACCAGTCTTCACAGAGCCATTCTCAGCCCCCTGCATGCCCGATTAGAGGCAACATCACTGTCTCAACACATCTCTGACAAAGAGGAATTATAAAAACTGAAACAGGGAGCGATGGTACAGCGTAAGAAAACGGAGAAACCAGCCTGAGTACCTGAGATCACCGCAGTTTGTATTTATGTCATATATCTGCATTCATCTTCTTCCTAATTGTTCTCATACTTCTTTCTAAACAATAATGTTTGGGGGGGGGTTTGTTGGGTTTTGGTTTGTTGTTTTTTTTTTTTATATCAGACAGGGTTCCAACCTCTGGATGCCTGTTCAGGTGTAAAGTCTTGGCATGCTGTTGAATTATGTTAAGCCAGCTCATTACCGCTGAACAATAGCCAGTGAATTGGCTATTGTTCAAAGAAATCACTTATCAAGGCCATGCCCAACAAAAACAAACTGTTAGTGAAAAGTTTTGAAGTGTATGAAAGGAGGATTAAGGAAGAAGGATGTTGTTGCAGTTAATCTGTAAGATTAAGAGATGAGAGATCTGTTTTTTATTAAATGGTCTCTCCCTGTGATGTTAGGCAAGCTATACAAAATCCCTTTATTTTCATTTCCCTCTGAATAAAAGGGGAATAATACTATTTTCCTACCCAGTGGAGAGGTTTAAATCTTCAACCCTAATGTTCACAATGCCGACAACCAAAACATCTGTGAAGCATGAGGTGAAAGAAAAAACAACTCAGCCAACCACGTCTGATTGACTGAATTTTTAAACTCAAATGAACTGACTTTCATCCAACTTCCAAAACCTAAACCAACTACACACCATTAGGCTAAGAATAAGCATGAGAAATTACACTCTACAGGGTAATTTTCTGGAGAAGCTGGAAGCCCCGGGAGAGGGGCTGGGGACGAGAGCAGCTCCTCGACCGTGACCGGGCGGCTGCGCCTATGACAATCTCATTAATTTTGTGTGGCGGCACAGCGTCCCAGGGGCGGCTGGAGCCCGGGGTCTGCTCTGCACCCCCGCCAGCTCTCACGCTCCTGCCCTCACACCCACGCGCCTGCTCCGTTCCAAGGCATTAAAATGCATTTGTGCAGCCGAGACCTCCACGGTCCCACAGAGGTGGCCAATTTTTAACCTGCGTCTCTGCAGCAGGCTGGGGCATTGCATCCTGCCCAGCAAGAGCAGCAGCTGTGCCGTCTCCATGCTGGATGGACTAAGGGTTTCTGAGGAAAGGCCGAGCTCAAGGCTGAGCTCTGCAAGCTGCACGTGTGCAGGAGCTGGGCACACCTGGATTGGGAGGGGACAGGACCACTCCTCTGACACCTTACCGGACTGAGGGGCAGTCACATCCAGGGTTTCGTTTCCCACATTTCTGGGGAAATTACTGTGCTGCCTCTTACGTGTTTGCAAAAGGATATTGCACAGAGCCACGCTGCCTCCACAGCCTGATCCTGTGCTCTGCTGACATGTCACAGCTGGAACCACTACAACTGCTGTGAGAAGTGGCTTTTGATCATGAAAAAGAAAAAAGGAAAAAAAAAAGTCATGTCAAGCTTGGCAAAGCTTTGTGGTAAATTTTCAATGTTTCTCCCACACAACCTCTTCATCAGCAAGGTTATTGTTATTATCATTATTACAGTTTAAAATTACAGGCAAATAGCTTTCAGAACATACAACGGGTGACTGCTTTGGTTTTAAAAACTGTCCAAGATGTTGACGTTAAAAGGGGCTGTTGCATGCTCATAACATCTCCTTTCCCATTACCATCAGCAACACCGTGAAATCCTCTGTAAAGTAAAACCACATGCCGGAGCATTAATGATAATGGATGGACAGGCTGAGGCTGCCAACCAGCATTGCTGGGTGTAGGTCAAGCAAGACAGAACGCGAAAAAGAAACATATAGAACAAATGCTCTCAAATAATCACCCTCCAAGCAAGTAACAAGTAACTCTGTATTGAATCAAAACCACGATAGATTCCCTTGCAGACAAATCCTACCTAGAAGAACTGAGAAATCCAGACGAGACTCCAGGAGCCACCCGCTCCCTGCACCATGGGCAGCCACTGCTGCTGTCTTTACCCGCCTCTTGGAGGTCCATGGTGGGTGTGGTGGGAGGAGATCTCCATTCAGCCTTGGCCTTGTGATACTTCCCAAGTATTTTCACTGTCAATACAGTTTCCCTCACAAACAACTCAAACCCAGGTTTTCATGACAAGCCTGCTCTGAAGTTTGTCATTGCTCCTGCCATAAAAGCACAGCAGAACATGGAAAACACAAGAGTCCGTCAAATATCACAGCTACACCAAAATCAAGAAAGCTCAGATTAAGCCTAGAAAAAGTCCCATCCTGCTCTGTTTTTGCTAAGTTGTGTGTGATCCAGCTGCAGCAAATCTCAGGGGCACTTTGCCAGGCAGCACTGCGGCAGCCCAGGGGTGAAGGCAGATCCCTGGGGAGCATGGCCATGGAAGCACTACCTCACTGGCTCACCATGGATTGGCATGAGGCACTGGAGGGATTGAAGTGATCTACACACTTCCAAAGGCTCTGAGACACACTCTCATGAATCAAACAGCTGAGAAAAAAGCCCAGCAGCGAGATAAGTGGGGCATGGGCTGTCAATCTGCAAGATGTTGGAAGCAAGTGTTTTATGAGTCTTCCTTCATTCCTTCTTCTCCTCCCTTTTCTTTTTACAGCTAAATGCTCAAAATTTTCTCTGGGACACAGCTTTCCACACCCCTCATGAGCAGAAGTAACTCAGCTTGTGCAAGCAGCCGGGTGCCGGCCGTGACGGCGCTGTCTGGTATTGCGGGGGGCTGCTGGCCTGGTGTCAGCCCCTGACTTGGCAGCTCCCACTCTGAAACCTGAATCCCAGGAGCTCCCTGCTCCCAGCTACCATGTGTGCTGCTTCTGGGTCACACTGGCTGCTGCTGCTGGGTTTGCATGTGCTGCACTCCCCCAGATGGATTCAACAGAGACAGGCTGTGCCAGCCGCACCTGCGGACAACAAGGAGGGGCAGAAGCTGGTGCCTCATGCCCAGCCTGCCCTGGTGCATGGAGAGGGACCAACTTCAGCCCCTGTCATGTCCTCCCACCACCTTCCCTGCTCCTGACAACCCCTCTGCCTGAGCCTCCCCACCAAGTTACTGCATCTCTGACACCCACACACCTCCTCCCCCCACTGATGCCTTGGCAGCATTTCCCTTTTTCCAGGAACCAAAAACAACATAAGCCAGAGAAGGAGCATGAGGGCGGTCAGGATGCCTCCATTGAGCATCCACCTTACTGATGCCAGCAAATTGCAAACCAAATATCTTTGAACGAGAGGTGCCTGTAAACATGGATTGAGGGATCCCTTGTTTTGGGGGACAGAGGGACTGGGTATCTCTGCCAGCACATTACAAGGTAGGGTTTGCCACAGCTCGGTTACATGGAAAGCAGAGCAAGGCAGAGAAAGCCCTTGGTGCTGATGAAGGCAGGCAAAGCCAGCACACTGACCCAGGAAGAAATTAAATGCTGGGGAGGTTTCTGGCCTGTCATCGCTTAGAACTTGCAAACACAACAGTGGTTATTACTAGAATTGAACAATGAAACTGGAAAATAGAACTCTCCACTGAGACAATTGCTGAATCAAAACAGCTATGAGAAGTGAAAGGTTTGCTTTTCCCTGCCAGAAAATGCTTGGCTTCCCATGACACATGTCTGTTCTCAAGGGCTTTAACACCTTGTGCCACGTGCTTCAGAAAAAGGTGGCTGAGCAGCTCAAGCAGGTGTCAGAGAGCTGCATCTCAGGGTGGCTGAACCTCCAAGCTTGTGAGAATTCTAAACCTCCTGAAATCTGTTTTCACTCCAACTTGCAGAAAGTTATTTTGTGAATTTCTCATGACACAGAATGACTTTCCCGTCTGAAAACAATATCTGGTAAACATCAGCTTAAGGCATTTCTGCAATCAGCTGTTCCCTCCACAAAGTCCAGTAGCTCTGAAGATGCAAAACCACAGTGAAATTGCCAGGGAACCTCTGCTCTCATCCTACCCCTCTACTCTGGTCTCCCACCTCACACAAACAGCCTGGAAACCCTCATAGTCTGTCTTGGATTGGGGCTGTAGATTTTGGGGAGCTGACTGCAGGTCTGTGAGCCCAGTGAACTCCTCAGCGTAAAGACACTGAATCTATGAGTGAAACCAGCTGGTGACCAAACCACCCCACCGAGGCCAGTGGGAACCCAGCAGGACCCTCAGTGGAGCCCAGGCAGTGCCATTCTACATCTGATCCACTGAGACACTTCTGGTGGTGCCAGAACCAATCTGATCAGTCACCTTTCAACAACTCAACTTGCTTAGAACTGAGGCTGAAGGAAACCACATAGGCCACACAACAATCAACATGCCCAATGGATGAGGAAGCCCCTAGGAAGTGGAATATCAATGTAATGAAATGCAGAATTTCATCTAAGCACAAGGTTTCATAATACATCATTCCAGTTACTTGCACCCATCCCAGTGACCATTAGTGGTTTCCAGTGTTGCATTCAAAGCAAGCTACTCTTGATGCTGTTCCCAACACATGTGGTCATCCTGTGAGGATGCTTCCATCTAACACAGCCAACAAATAAGGGCAGGACAGGAACATGATCTGTTAGATCCACTGCCAGGCTGGAAATAAAATTTCCAGCTGCTGGGATGGACAAAACATTTCCTTTGTACTCACTGCACACTCAGAATTACATCTCTTTTGTTGTCCTGGGAGTTTCCTTTAATGTAGTCTCCTTTTTTTTTAGTTTTAATTGAGAAACCCGGGGGAATTTTAAGCCAATTCTGGTAAAGCAGAAACAAAAACACAAATCACACTTCCACTCCAACCATCCACTGGTGAAGCTTCAGATTCAAAAAGCAAATGTGAACACAATGGCTCAGGTGTCTCTCCAAAACTTGTGAGTGAATTAATCACGCAGTCATTGACCCTTTGCCAGGCAGGAGAGGGCAGCTGTCCACGTGGCAGGCAGAGCAAGAGCCTGGCAGTGCTCACTCACTGGGGCTGAGAGTGCTGCTGGACAGGACAGCCTGGCACACAGAGCACATCAGGTAGCAGCGTTTGCTCAGCCATGGTCCCAGCTGAGGAGGGTCCAACAGTCAGACAGGCTCATGGCCAAAACCCAGGACAGGTGACAATCTCGACTGTGTCCTGGCCGCTCTGACCCTGACATTGCTTTCCCAGCTCCTCTTCACAGCAATAATAAAGGAAGAGAAGAAAAACCTTCCCTCCATGGTGAGGTGCGAGACTTCCCATGGGAACAAGCCAGTGTTTAACAAGAGCAGCTGTGCACCCAGGACTGTCCCACACTGCTGACAGGATCCATGAGCTGGCGGGCACACGCTGCACCCATGAGACCCAGTGTGCTTGCCCCAGTTCACCTCCTCAGGCTTTGCAGATGCATCCCCAGAGGATCCCGGCTCCAGCAGCAATCCCAGCACCCTGAGTCTACCCCTCTGCAGCCTCCCCACTTTCAGCCTTCAAAACCACCCCTCTTTCCTCCCCCTAAACAGCCTTGACTCCCCTGCAGGTGATGGACTTGGGGGACAGACAGCACGGGAGGCTCCAGCTGCAGCAGGGCAGCTCAGAGCAGGGGCTGCCAGGGACAGCCCTGGGGAAGGCCAGTGGTAGGATGGGATTCAACCACCTCAGAGAACAGACAATGGACAAGCATTTATGGCCCAGGCACCCGGTCCAGTCACTCCTATGAAGGCCATGAGCATGGCAGACTCCAGCTGGAGGCTGATGACAGCCATCCTGTGTCTGCAGCCTCTGACCAAACAGCACAACACCGGCGGATGGGAACGGATAAACTATGAGATCCAAGGGGAGATTAGGCTGCAGTTTAATGTTTTGTTTCATATAAATATAACATCACTTTAAGCTGCAGTCACACATCCCACCAGCCAGTAATTCTCAGGCCCTAGAACAATTCTTCCATATGGATCAAAAAGTGCACTGCAGAGGCTGCTGCTTACCCCAAGGTTTTTCCCTTCTGGCGGCTCAAACAAACATTGGAATTTCAGGCTGAGGCCCCCCCAGGTAGGTCAACCCTATTCCCTCCTCCTGGGAACAGCGCAGCAGAGGCAGGGCACTGCCCTTTGCCCACAGCACCTACCACCTCCTGTCCCACACCACAGGTCCTGTCAGCCCCTTCTCCTGCACCCAGCTGTGAAACCCAATGAGCATGACCTGCAGGACAGTGGGGGAGGGAACAGGGAGGAAGTGGTGATGCTGGGATACAAATCTGTGGCCAAGAATAGGAGCTCTGACATGCTCTCTCTCGGGCAGCATGAGGGCAGCCCAGGGTGGCACACGAGCCCTCTCCCCAGGGCGTGGCTGGGTGTTTCCCTGCCTGCAGAGACCAAGGATGACTCGGGGCTGCGTGGAACTCTGCCGAGACCTTTGGTCCCCCCAGCCCAGCACAAACACTCATTGCCACCACGTCAAGAAAGAGACAAAGGTGGCCCAGGCACAGAGCAAGCCACCACTGAGGAGTCACAGCTTCAACTGCACCCCTCCCCACCCCAGACACCCAAGTACAGAGAAAGAATGCACTTTTCTCCATCACCACACCCACCAAGGACAACCCCAGCTACCAGCACGTCACAGTCAGTGACACAAGGGCACAAGGGACACAGTGGAAAAAGGTCTGGGATGCCTTGGATGCCTCACCTTTCCTCCATCTCTCCTGCCACTCCCAAGGGAGCAGCAGTGAGCCAAACCCAAAACCAGAGGAGGATATTCTCCTCTTTCTCCACACCAAGGTGCTGAAACCCAGTTATGCCAGTGGGGGCAGGAGGTGGGGGGTACTTCAGAGCAAGGGATATCTTCCACCTCCAGTCAGTTGTCAGGGTATCTCACATCCTATCTTGCAGTTTTGGAAAGAGAGGATCAATCTTTACCAGCCGTGACAGCTCACAGACCCAGCAGCTCCTGCCTGCTCTGTGCCTGCCCAGGCCTGCGCCCTATGAGGCTTCTTCTGATGCTAAGATGCTACTTGAGATGATCCCAATTAAAGAAGTGAGGCTGTCACAGTCTCAGCTGCACGAGTGAGATGAGAAAACTAATGGTGTCACCGAGTGTCTGCAGGAACAAATTTACAAACCTAATCACCTCCCAGTATAGCCAGGCTGCCAGTGCCTGAAGGAGGGTGATAGGGGAGAAGAAAGCTTTTGGGACTCTTAAAGAATATTAATTCACCCTAATAGGAATCGGATCTGTCCTTGCCTGTAATCAGCAGCAGAACTGAGATCTTGAACTGGAATATTAATGCAAGTGCTCCATGGGAGATGGAAACCTCTCAAAACCTCTCTCAAATGATGAGAATTAAACATTAGAAGCACAGCACAGCAAACTGCAATGCAGTTGTGGTGTCAGAAGAAGTCTGCTGAAAGGGGAGGTTGATAAATTCTGTGGAAGATGTGACTGTCTCAGGACAACAGACCCTTACGAACAGCTTCCTGACACTGTGATTTTTTAATTCTAGATACCCTTGCAAAGTTGGGTGTGATCCCTGTTTCTCTTGTAAAAAATAGGGTAAGTGGATCAGGTTTCCACTGTGCATAAAGAAGACCAATACATGGGAACAGGGGGAAAAAATCTCTTATTGTATTTTGTTATTCTGTATTTCTGCACTTATGCTTTGCAGGCAGGAGAATATCTCTGACACTTCTTTCCTTTGAGGTACTAAGTATTTGGGATGTTCAGCTTGGGATATGACACTGGAATTGAGGAGCTTTTCCCTGAAAATAAAGCTGATGGGGAACAGCTAACACTGAAGATGGGACCAGATCCAGGACACTGCTTGCTGCTGAAGCCGGGGCTGCAGGCACTCCTGCTTTTGGCAGCAGAGGGGCCTGACAGAGTCATCACCCTGAGGAATATACTGCAGGTGGCAGGCAGGTCTTGCAAAAGGTGTTTTGTTCTCTCACATGAGATTCCTATCCATGGTGTGTTTGGCACGGGGGTTACAAAGCAGCAGAGCACCTCCACTACACAGAACCCTGCAGGGGTGAGCCAGCCCTGCACCGGGAGAGAACCCACAGCCAGCAGGGTGTTTGCAATGGAAGCACATCGTACTCCAGGTTTCTTACCAAGGTTCCAATGGGGCACTCAGGGCATTCCTGTACATCCCACTCCATCCTCAGGAAGGTCCTGCTGCCAAGTCCTCCTCCCATGTTCCCTGATGTCACCAAGCAAGCAGCATCCTGAGGCAGGGATGTGCCTTCTACCCTTATATTAGGGCCCAGAAGACTGAAGGAAAAATGAGTTTTCACTTCCCTGTGGACAAAAGAAAGGTCCTGGAAAGCCCTGCATGAAAACATTTGGAGAAGCGGACAAAAGCAGAACTCCTTTGGGAACATGCACAGGTTGGGTAGCCCCATACCAGCTGAGCCCCCAGCCCTGACACGTGCATGGTCCCACTCTGCTCCTGCATGTCCCACACCACCTGGTCTATCAGATGGTCATGTCTAATACTTGGAGATTTACTCAGCAAAATCCAGCAGCAACACCTTACCTTTTTGCCATGTAGGCCCAAACAGCTTCTGCAAAGCCAGATCTGTCTGCTGGAGGTGTCAGGAGGGATGGGCAGGGAGTTCCAGGCTGCAGGAGGGCAATGGCTTTCCTTCCCCACCACTGTCTGCAGCACTGTGGGCAAAAGGGGCTGTAGAGAATCCTCCTGGTTGTCAACCCACACAGCATCATGGGGGTGGAGGGGGAGAAGGAGAGAAGGATGTGTGCCACGGGGAAACCCAGGCCCTCTGTCTCCCTCTCACAGCCCAGAACTCTCCTTAGCTTCACTTTGGCTTCAGCAGAAGTTCCCTATTCCTCATTATTAGAGAAAAGCAAAGCCTCAGGGCCTTTGAGCTTCGTAATCCACTTTGCAAGGAAGGCACAGAGTGCAGCCACTACCTGGAGTATTCTGTACATCCTCCTGCTCCTCCCCACCAAAGCGTAAGTCCCACTCCCTGCCCTGCTCCATCACAGAATGGGCCGTGGCCTCCATAAATGAGAACAGAGTTAAATCATGACAGTCCAAGAATGATCCCTTGGTGCTCAACTATTGATGAAAAGGGAGAAGTCACAGCCTTTTTTAGCAAAACATCTTTATAAGAAGCATGTCAGTAGCGTATCAACTTCTCTGTACACACAGCAGCTGCACAGTAACAACCACACTTGGCATTGCAGAGCATCGATGACTGAAGCTGCCAACAAAACAACAGAACATGTTAAGGAAGAGCTCTATTTCCCCCTGCCACTTACATGACAGATCTCCTTAATTAACTAGTTTGCTGTCAGAGAAAATTAATGAAGGAGAGATAGAATGGCTTTCTTTGTTATTAGTGTCTCTATTGCTTTCTTATGTATCAGGTTAATTTAGTGTTAATTGAAAGTGAGGATTAAAAGCCTCAATTACTGCAAGGGTGGGGACTGGGACTGAAGAGCCTTACAAGAAGCCCCATAAGGAGCTCAAGCACGTTGGACCACGACTGGGCTTGGGGACTCCGTGCTGCAGAGAGGCAAATCCGGGGGGCGGGGGGGCTGTGGGATGGTTCCCTGGCTGGGGTGGGCTGCAGGCAGCTCCCACCTCCCAGTTGAGGCTGTGGAGCCACAGGAGCAAAGATGCCGTTTGCGGGCAGCAGGCGGAGCTGGTGCGACAGGGACGGGCTCGCCGGGCCCCCGCAGCACCCCCCGCACCCGGGAGCCCGCCCAGCGCACACCCCGCCGGGCGGCTCGGTCGCGACAGCCACGGGGAAACAACAGAAAACGGACAGACACAGTAACAGTGATAGCAATTGCAACAGTAGGGATCTGGCAAACTCTGCAAAGACCAGAGGTGAGGGGACAACAGAGGAAAATGACCGTCACTGCTCCAGCCCTGCGCGGTGGGCAGTGGGACCCTCCAGTCACAGCCGCACCTTTCCCGTGCAGGTTACGGCACCGCAGCCCCCTGCCCGGGCACGGGGTGCACTCTGGTGGGTGCCAGGAGCACACCACGGCACAGCCCGTGGAGGGGCTGCAGCTGCCACACTCGTCTGCAGCTAATGACAATTTCTGTTGTGTGTCCCCATCACAAATGCCAGATTTCTGATACATGCAATGTATTTTCCTCCACCAAGTGCTGTGTGTGAAGCTTTGTTTGTCCTGGGTACAGAGCACAGCACCAACACAGATGCAAATATCCTGCCTGAGCTGAGTGAAGGAAAATTCCCGTCCCAGACCTGCCAGTGTAAATCTGGGAAGCTTGGTGTGGTCACAGGACTACCTCAGGATTTACAAAGGCATTCATGAAAGATGAATTTGGCCCAGAACTCGGGAAAGAAGAGTGTATTCAGCATTTGCTTCCCCAAAAGAATCAAGCTTGCCAGCTTCTTCTTAACATGAGAGGCTGAGCCTGTAGTCTCACTGCTGACTCCAGTGGTTTCCTGGGTGCCCGCCTGTGCCATGGCACTATGCCAGGAGTGGGGAGCAGGGGAGCTCCCCCTGCCTTTATGTTCGTATCCAGGCATCAGGGAGTGTTCCCACTCCTCCCCGGCAACTCATCCCTCAGAAATACCACCGTGCTTGCTTCTTTAGCCAGAGGCTAAAACAAAAAAAGCAACAGTGGTCACCTCTGCAGGTTGTGACCCAGAGCGAACTCTCGTGCTTCCCCTGACCCCTGCTGCCCACACCTCCCTTTCTCAGCACACACCCTGCTCCTGCAAGAACGGATTCCCTCCCTCCATCACCCAGACTGTGCAGCTGACCCAGGAGAAAAGCCTTTCCCTTCAGACTGGGACTATTCTCCCCTTGTGAGCACAGCCATGGCAGCATCTCTGCTACCTGCTGGCAATTGGGTCACCCAAGGCAGGGCTCACAGGAGTCCTGGGATCATGCTCCCAGTCCTGGGTGTGACACTGCCTGACACATCACGGGGTGCCCACCGCCCTCACAACGTGCACACCTCAAAGAGGTGATGAGAAGGCACTCTCCAAACAAATTCACATTTTTGTGTAAAGCAGAATTCAGATATATTTAAAGGAGAAAATACCTGTTTATTGTACTCTTTGGAAGGTAAGTTTTATCAGATGTGGCTTTTCTTTGAATAATTTCACTTTGCTGTCATATTTTTCCCATCTCTTTTCCTTTGGGATTTATTTAATCCTACTTGAGAAAAGAAAACTGCTGATCAAGATGGAAGTTATTTCAGCATCTGTTGCTGAACCATTAGTTCATTTCTTCTGTCCTTTTTACTCTCCAGCACTCAGCAATTCCCTTCAAGATTCTTAATGTCTCTTTTCTTCTGTTAATTAAAACCCAGTTGGGATTGCCTGCTGATAACTGCACAGTGGTCTAACAAAGCTTGGCCTATTGCTGGGTTTATTTTGCTAAGTGTCATATGAATAGGCAACAGCAGGTCTTACTGGCACTTCACTGCAAGTGTTTGCTATTTGTGTGTGCTGTGCTAATTTGGGGAAAAGATCTCACTAGAAATTTTTTTTTGAAAAATATTTAAAAAAACATTCCTATATTTTGCATCCTGCATAAAATTGACAACATTGGTAGATTTTAAATACCAACAACAGGGGAAGTGAGAAGGAACACAGAGGAAAATCAACATAATCACTGTGACTATGCCACTACCTTGCCCCAGTATGTCCTGGTAAGGAAGGGTGAGTCCCCGTGGCTGGGGGTGTCCAGCTGCTTGGGCAGCTCAGGGAAACTGCACCTTCAAACCCCATCTGAAGATGTCACTGGCTATTTTTTAGCATCTTAGAACAGCTCTAGGAGTCATATGGCTTATTCCTATTCATTGCACAACAAGCCCCTATTCTATTCTGCATTAAAAAAACCCCAAAACTTTAAATACAGTGTTGTTCTTCCTGCTTTGCCTCCAGCCTCCTTAACATCTCTCCATGGAAAGTGTCTATCTCGATGTATCCGCTACTGAGATGTCACAGCTACAGGGGCACACTGAGCAGCAGCAGTCACAGCACAAGGAGGCACAGTACGCTCAGAAGTGCTCTGCTGTCATTTCCATCCGGCATGTTTGCTTTCAGTCATATAAAGAATTCCTCCTCCTCGTCCTCTGCTCTGTTTGCAGGGCTGGCTTGTGGTGTGTGCGAGTGGAAGCCCAAAGCTCTCTGCCCTGCTCCTTGACTCCTTTCGGCCGCAGCAAACGGCAGCTGGGTCCTGTCCTGGGAGGTCAGGGCACTGCTGGCCCCATCCGTGGGGGCTCGCAGCTGCAGGAGGCTGCTCCGCAGGGCCCTGGAGAAGTGGTCCAGCGGGCAGCGGCCGCTCACAGGACTCACCACGGCGAGCCCGGTGTCCACGTTGGTCTCTGTCGCCCGCCGCCGAAGGCGGCTCTCCTGGGGAGGAGCCTGGAGCCTGCTGCTCACCTGCCTGCGGAGGGACGGGGCATCCCACCGCCACCGGGCTGCTGGAACACCGCGGGAAGTGCAGAAGTGCCTGTGGAGGTCACCGCCGGCTTGCTCAGGTGCGAGGACTTCACTTTGGTCAGGTTTTGTTTTACCCTTCACAGCTCTGACTTCCTGGCTTCTCCGCCCAGGATTTCCCTGCTTTACAGGGAGAGGGGCTGGGACAAAGTCCTGCAGGATTTTTCTACTGCCCGTATTATTATGCTGATGGGAAAGCCCAGTGTTTGCTTCAAGGTACTTGGAGCTGTTTTGAACCTGTTGAAGAAAATTCAGAGAGAACTCTGTTAACATATAGTGGTAGCTTTACCAAGTGCTGATGCTCTTGCCCAGCCTCACTCACTGTGCTGGGGTCACCTGCAGCGTGAGTCAGTCAGAGCCCCACTAGAACAGCACAGGAGTCTTGCAAGCCTAAGAAATGGCAGATGAAACAAAGCAGATAATGTGATGCACATGGAGAAAACCAACCCCAGCTTCACATACAAAATTGCTGAGTTGTGAGCTGACAGTAACTGGGGTCTCATCTCTGTGACAGACAGCCCTGTATCAGCATCAGTTCAGTGCCTGACAGCAGTCTAGAAAGCAAATGACATCTTTAGAATTATTCCTAACAAAGTGGAGAACATTGTTATGCATGGAGCAGCTCTGGTCCCAGAGCAGGACCACCTGCAGCCACAACAGACCACTATGGAGCTGGAAATGATCAGAAATGGACAACAGAGGTAATTGCACGCACCATAAAGAAACAATTAGGTAAGCTGGGAATTTTAAACCTTGGACAAAAACCCATTTGGGAGAGAGAGGATAAAACACCATGAGCCACCTGGAGAAACTGATAGATCTTGTACAATGCAAGAAGAAGAGGCCATCAAATGAATTCAGCTGGAGCCAGTTCTAACTACAGAAAGGTGGCAGCAGACCTGGGGAAATCCTTGCCAAAGTACCACAGAGTAATTTAGGAAGGGATATTTGGAGGTCACTTGGCCCAGTCCCGTCCTCTGGGCAGGATCAACTTCAAAGCTCCATGAAGATGCCCAGGGCCTTGTCCAGCCCAAGAGGGGGAAAACACGGTTTATAAAGTGATACTGGATGAGGCAGCAAGGACTGCCCTGAGGATTAGTGTTCAGAGTAGCATAAAAATAGGCTGAACAGAGAAATTAACTTTATCTGTAATAGATGAGTCCTGGAAAAAAAAAAAGAAAAAGCATGGGCAAATAATTTAAAATCCAAATTACAAGAAAAAATAACCAGAGGTGGGAGGGGTTGTTACAACTGAAAGAAGGCACACTGAGCTAAATGGCCCTCCTGCTCACATGTATAATTCCTACTACATATAATCTCAGCACAGACTTTGTCTTTTTTTTTTTATTTACTTGTATTCATATAACCCCTGGGCCACACACTTGAACAGAAAAGGGAAAGATTTCCTAGGATACATCTTTCAGCACTTTTGCCCAACTGCAACTCACTCATGAGCTCACACTATCTATTACAGGCGATGTTGTATCAACACTATGCTTAAAAAGTTTCTGGGTTTGGATGCCAAAAATCTGCTTTCAAAAACATTTATGCTGCAATGACTTGTCAGAAAAAGACTACGCTGCTACAATCATTTGTTTGAGGCAGGGAAGATGTTATACTAGCTGCTCAAAAAAGCATTAATACTCTCCATTTCAAGCAAGCAGTAATGATGTTAATTTAACAGCATAAAAATATTTCAAGGCTCAGTGCTTGTATTTATCAACAGCATCACAGCACTGGCAGACACCGATTACTGCGCTCACAAATTCAAAAGAAAACATGGACAAGCAAAATCATAATTTCCATTTTGAACCAGTCCTGCTTTCTTTGAAAAAGAAAAAAAAAACAAACCAAAACCAAAACAAACCTCCTGTCAGAGCACCGCAGACACATACCTGAAGCAGAATTGTATTTCCTTCATAGTCCTGTGTTTGCCACCTGGTGCTGCTGATAGGAACACACGGGTTAGGCAGGAGGGGCACCAGCTGCCCGATTTCTTGCACCTTGAACTGCAAGGCTGACGACTCCCTGGGCTCAGCAGCCACCCCGATGGGCAGCTGCTTCAGGCAGAGCTGCACGGCCACGTGTTGGGTCGTGTGCAGCACAAAAACAGAGAAGTTACTTTTCTGCACAGTTGCTTCTTTCTGCAGGATCATCTCGTAGAGCCTCACTGCATCCTCATAGTTATCAAAACTGCAGTAGAGGGTGACACGCAGGATTTCGGGGCCGCAGTGCACCCGCCTGATGCCCCACACAGGCAGCCGGTCATCCAGGGCATAGAAATCCTGGTGAGCTGGGGCGTAGGGGTGGCTTTGCCCATTAGCAATCTGGGCACACTGGTACCGCCAGGGTGGATGCTGGAATTGCTCATGGACCTGGAAAATCCGTTCTTCTCCCAAGTCCTCGTGTAGAAAGAGGAGAACAGATATTCCGGGAAAGCCGCAGTTTCTCCTGCGATATCTCTCGTAGTATTTCGATGGAGTAATTCGCTCAGACACCAGGAAAAGGCGAATGTCCAGGCAGATCCACTCCAAAAGCCGATCCAGAGTTTGCTGCAGAAGAAATGAGTGTCCCAAATGGGCGAGAAGATGCACAGTCATCAGAGACTCTGCTCCGTCATCCATTGCAAAGGCTCCTGACAGAAAAGTGAAACCAGACAAATCAGTGCCTTCCCTCTCCTACTCTTGTACAAGGGTGCACTCTAAGACTTGAACAGAGTGAATTCAGACTTCTACAGGCTTTGCAACAACCCAATGAAATACGAGGGTAAGCAGAGTAAACGTGCAGGAGGTGGCAGGTGAAGAGTGACAAGGCATTAAGTGAGTGGTCCCAGGTCACTCACATCACATCACAGCTCAGGTGAAGACTCACTTCTGACTCCCAGGACTGGAGCTCTGGTCACTGTGTACACGACCAAAGTGTCTAGAAACAGCTCTGTGTCCTGCTGCCCCTGTCCCTCACAGCGCAGGGCAGCAGAGATGGACAGCACTGGGAGACCAGAGCAGAGCTTTTCCCAGACAGGGTGGTGCTGTGGCTGGAATTCCCTGTCGGCAGTGGAAGCGGACGCTCCTGATCCGGCTGAGTCCCACCAGTGTGCATCCCGGTACAGTCATGACACTCATGGCTGAAACCCTCAGCATGTTCTCTTGTAGTCAGCAGGTTGGCTCTGGCTCATTGTAAAAACCCTGTGATCTCTGTGAGTCACACCCTTCTGGGGCACACAGATAAGCTATTCTTTAAAAATGAGGAAGGAAAGCAGACTAACAAAAGAAAAAAACCAACCATGTGAACACAAGAGATAACAATAAGGATATGGATATGGATCAGCCTTAGGAAAGAGGAGCTTTGGGAAAAATCCTGGTTACGCCCTTCACAACACAGGTAGCTCCCTGCCTAATTGGAAACCAGGTCCTGGGTTATTGTACATAGCCCATAGAAGCTGGTTACCAGGTTTCCCCCTTTCAGTGCACTGTTTGCTTCTCTTTCTTCCCCCCCCCCCTTTTTTTTTTTTATGCTGAGATACCCATGTAATCAGCAGCCTTAAGCGAAGTCCAATACTTTTTTCCTTGCTCTTTGGGTTTACTTATTGGTACTTAATTTAGCTTACTGTGTAAGCTACGACAGGAAAGCTGAAAATACACCTCTTTCCAGGCTTTTTCTAGTGACTGGACAATAAATCACACTGTTCCTTCATCTCCTTATTCGCTAACCCAGGAGCAACACATACAAGTCAAGCCAACCCCCATTTCCTATACCCAACTGCTCCCACTGCAGCCAGTATTAAAATCAAAACTGGGGCCTCTGCTGGTGTATCCAGCTCCATCTAATTAAGAGCAGCACATTTCTCTCTGCTGACATGCCAGGTTCCCTCTCAAACAGCCAAGCACACAAATCAGTGGCTCACTGTGCAGAAACCCCAGCATTAATAAGTCTGTTATTCAAAACTCTGAACTAATTTTTTTAAGATATGACCCTAACTTTGTATTCAACTGAGCAAAAGAGCAAAATCTCCAAGATTAACTGGTACAAGGAACACTGCCTTGGTTTCCTCTGTGGAGAACCTTCTCACTGGTAGAACCTCACATTCATGCTTTAAAAACTGCACTGACAGCCATGTGCAATAACAATAAAAAAGATTGTGTAGAAAATGAGGAAAAAAAATTAACTTGCACCCACCTGCCACACTTTGAGCAAGTAACAACCTTCTTGGGAGGGACACCAAAAAAAAAAAAAAAAAATTCAAGCCTTCAGACAATTGCAGGAAGAGAGTGAAGAGTGCAAGTGCTCAAAACATTAAAATACTCTAGATGAGCTCTGAACAACACAATTTCACTAAAATATGGAAAAGGAAATGATTCATCAACTCTTTGCTACAGGGCAAGGGCAGGCAGTCATCTGCCTTCCTGCACGTGAAGGGGAATTTTGCAGGGCTTGGTTTGCAGCTGGAAGCAGCTACAGGCTCCTGTGAGCAGGTTGCCCCCACCTGCACGCTCGCTGCCTGCCCAGGTGATCACCCCTTGTGCTGTACCTGCCCTGCATTCCCCCTTCTCCCACGCAGCTGAGGACCCTGGAACTCCTCCTCCTGCGAACCGCTCTCTCCCATGGCAGTGAACGGGGACTGAGTGGGGGCAAGTGCTGCTTTCCTTGTGCAGCCTGGTTCCCGCTCCAATCTGCTGGATAAAATCCCGTGGGGGCAGCTGCAGCCCTGTGGTGAAGGTGATGAAGTATTTGTAACGCGAACTCTTGCAAAGCAGCTGTGAGGAGTAAGGCTGGTGAGCCGGGAGGAGTGGGGGGTTAGGGAACAATGCACATACCGAGTCTCTCTCCAGCTCCCACTGTAGCCAGGGCAAGCCAAATTGTTTTCCAGATGGGCTGGTGCCTCCCACAGAGAATGCTGAAGGTGAGCAGCATGTCTCCTGTAGCTGCCAACCATTTTGATAATCAACACGTTTTACAACAGCCAAAAAACTGAGCCTAGTCACAAAAAAGGGTTAAATCCTGATCTCTGCCACCATCTGTTTCCTCTGTGCTTGATGGGGTGGGACAGGGAAACAATCTCAACTCTGAATTCTCTGTAAGGGAGCTGACTGGGGAACAGTTTTAGGCCTGGCTCTCAGCACTCCTGCAGCTCCAGGTCAGGAGTAGCCACCACTCCTACCATGTGGAGCATGAGATGAACTGAACCTCAGCCTTTGCCTGAGCCTCTCCCTCGGAGAAGGGCAGCCCCACCACCCACCCTAAGCAGTGTCTGGCACAGGAGCACTCTGTACTTCCTCCAGCCTCGGACAAGGGTATTCTCATGTCCTCACTTTATCTCCAATCTGTGGCTCCCCCTGGCCCCTAAACTTTGGAATAAAGCCAGGGTGCCATGGCCCTCACTGCTGCAGCCTGGTGAGCTTAGACCTTCTGTCCACGGCTTTTCTCAGAGACACCAAGGAGGTCTTGCATGGAAAAGGGTTGACTGCCATCAGAACAAAGTGCTGGCTTTTGCTGGATCGTGTAAGAAAAGTGAAGTGCTGATTTCACTCTGATCCCTGAATGGAATGAGTCCTTGACTTCCTCTCTGCTTCCCCTTCCCCCAGCATTCCAGTTTGGCTGCCAAACGGAAAAGCACATTATTCATAGTGACCTACTGAACACACCAAGAAAGATTTCTTCAAGAGATTAGAAAAATAGCAGCGCAATTTTATGTGAGAAGTCACTTTGCTGAGGGGAGGAGAGGAGGATAATTCTGATATGGTACTCAAATAAATATATTGGAGCCCCATTCCCACATGGAAGTGACTGGTAACACAGCAGAATGCACAGCAAGCTGCTGGGGCAGTTCAGCTTGGTGTAAGAAGTAGTCAAATATGAGTATTTGTATATAGCACTAATATATATACTGGTAAGACCTGCACAAAATAAAGTCCCAATGTAAACAACTAACAAACACTTTATTGTGTGAAGGCTCAGAGAATACTGTCTGCTGTATGTCTAAAATACTACCGTGGAAAGGCACAGCAAAATAATTAAAAATTCCTTTTCATAATGAATTCTTATGATATGCCTTGTCCTCTGTGCTGCTCAGAGCCCCTCTCTCTAGCTCACACCACCAAGACCGATGATGCATCACAGGATTTAATAAGTTCATAGTGACATCTGTAAGGAAGGTACTTTATTAGGATTATTAGAACATAATTAACTTGAGAGAGACTGGGTATGAATTACCTAGAACACCTTGGGAGAAGGCCTCATTAAATACATGCCATGACTTGGGCTTCTTTTAAATGAAGACTTTTTTTTTTGTTTTAAACCAATCTGAAGCTCTGCCTATAACAAGGACAAACCCACTAAATTAACCTGCTAGGTGACAATTATGTAAAGCATAGGCAGTACTGAGACAAAAATCAGGATTAAGGCCTTACTGGCCCACAGTAACCTTTCCAAAGAGTTTATCTCTGGCTCCAAACTTACGATTCCAATTCGTCATCACTTTGGAGGAAAGTAAGGAGCCAATGACCGAAAGAGCAAAACCCCATCTAACCTAATGCTACCCCAAAGGTAGACTTCTCTCCCAAATGATTCTTGTCTCTTCCTTTTAACCAGCTAACAAAAAAGCAGGAATCCAGCAAGGGTCTGTCAGCAGACACAGAAAATACAGAGAGAGCTCCACCACACACTGCGAGTCAGGATCCAAGCGCATACACGCACAAAAAAATAAAAGGAAACAAAGTACAGTTATAGAGGGGAGAAGGTGATGGGAGCTTGCTGCAGGCTGCAGCCTGTCTTACCTCGCCGAGCTACGGGAGCGCTGCCCCTCAGCTTGGGAGCAGCTCCAGCCTGGCAGCACCTCGGCACAGGCTGCAACTCCTCCCATCGACGGGACAATGCGGGTGGGGACTCCTGCCGTGAGAACACTACGCTGGGAGATGCACGGACAAGGTAGAGTTTCAAGACTCACAGGAGATAAAATGTAAACTAAAATGAGAGAGGTTCCTCCGAACACTCAGCCACAGCAGCCGGAGGGACAGGCATCCTGCTGGCGCTGCAGTGCATGCTCTCAGAGGGACATCCAGGATTAAACCATGTTTTCCCTGTACACTTAGTGAGTACATTAACAAAAGTAAAGCAGAAGAGTTATCCTCAAGCAACAGACTTTGGGGAAAGGGCAAGGCTGAAAGAGCACTGAGACACAGAGATAAGCTTTCTATTACTAACAACTGTGTAATTAAAAGGCCCTGCATGCCCTTGGCTGGCTTTTGTATTCAGCTCCCCCAAGTCTGGGCTATTTGTCCTCAGCCAGTTACAGGGCACTTGCAGACAGATCCATTTTTCCTGTTTTCAGTTTGTCTAAAATATTTCAAAAAAAACCCCAAAGCCCTCCATGCACTCAAACCAAGATCCATTAAACATAATGAGCCAATTGGAGGTTATATCAGAAATGAGTATTCAATAACAAAGTGAGATCGCAGAATGGTTCAATTTGAAAGGGATCACAGAGGGTCACCTTGTCCAACCTCCCTGCTCAAGCAGGGTCAGCCCAGAGCACACAGCACAGGATTGCATCCACATGGTTCTTGAATATCTCCAGTGAGGGAGACTCCACACCCTCCCTTGCCAGCCTGTCCCAGTGCACAGTTATTCACACAATAAAGTTCTTCCTTATGGTCAGGTGGAACTTCCTGTGCATCAGGTTCTGCATGCTATTTCTTGTCCTAGTGCTTGGCCCCACCAAGCAGAGCCTGGCACCATCCTCTTGGCACCCTCTCTTCAGACACTGACAGACATCGATGAGGTCCAGGTCAGTGTGGGACAAAGTGGGAGTCAGATTGTCTACATGTGAACGTAAGTGCCTTGCTTCAGGGACTCATTTCTGAAAGATTTAACCCAGCAATTTTTATATAAATTACACCTCAATTAGAAACCTTCCAGAAAAGGAAAACAGGCAGATCTAAACAAAACTGAGACTTGCAGGGCCCAGCAAAGTGTTTGTTTAATCAGCTTACATTTAGCATTGCTGAAGACAACTCAAAGCAAAATTCTTGGAAGGCCAGCAGCAGCCGCTGAGTGAAACTGCTCCCTGCCGAGCGCTAATAAGAGCAAGTCCCCGGGAGATGTGAGCTCGCCAGCGAGGCCAAGCTCCAGCTTAAGGAACAAGTCTGACCTACTCAGTGTGAAGGCTTCTAATTACTCCCTTTCCCGAAGACAACCTTCCTGAGACAAAGAATAAAACACCCCAAATTCTAATTAAAAAAACCCAGTCTGGGCCTGGATCCCACATTATGTTGGAATTGCAGATTTGCATAATTAAGTTGATACCAAATGCTGTGACAGACAAGCTGCAGGAGATTATTAGCCTCATCTTTAACAGAATTTCAAAAGAAGCAAGCTTCAAACATCCAACAAGTATTAGCAAAGTAGTTCTCAAGGTTTAAGGAACTCAGGTGTTACGGGGATCTGGGGCATGTTCTAGCAAACTTTGCACAGGAAAAGCTGCACACAAATCAAGAGCCATAGTAAGGCACCATCAAGCTCTAATGTGGCATTACTTTGAGGATTTCAGGACTTCCCATTGTGATTTTTTCCTCCCAAAAACAGGACTGCTAAAAGGCTATTCATAAACAGGGGATGGAAGTTGCATCTACTGGTGGATCCCCCTTCACTTCCTCACAGCTTCTCCTGAGGCAGACGGGAGTACATGGCTCCCAGACCACCACCTCTCCAGACAACTCCCTGGTCCTGCCCACAGCTGATCCAGGTCAGTAGTTCCAAGCCTCAAGGAGGTGAAAGAGGCCCATCTCTCCTAAACAGCAATATGCTTCCTGCTTTAGGACAAACAGCTGCTGAAAGCAGGCAGGCTGTCAGGCTGTCTGTAGACCTAGGCAGATATTGCTGTGTTAGTTACAGCCACGCCACATTAGCAAGATTTTCTTTGCAGGCAAAACCTGTGAAAAGAAAGGTCAGATTTGTTTGAAAGGCTGAAGGACCAGAAGTACCTGCCTGAACCTCACTACCTTAGTGTGGAATGAGGGAGAAATATTACGTTGCCATACACCAGTTTGTGAAGGTACTTCCCTAAAATAGCTGGGCTGTCCTTGAAAAACTTGGCTTAATTTCAAAGGTTACAAAACCACAGATATTCACATTATCATATCTACATCAAAGTTCCTCAAAGCAAGGACTAATGCTGTGGCTTTCCACATACAGGATAAATCGAGTGTGGTCACAACCAAGACTCCACATACTAACCTAATGAGAATAAATAAATAAGATTAAAAACAAGAGGGTAAAAAATCCACCAGACTAAACGTGATCCTAACAGTCTACCTGGACAGAAAGCATCATTGTCCCTGGGGTTATAAAATTCACATCCATGGTTTTCAGAGCATATCTGCTACTGCAGCTGAAGTGCAGAAGATGCCAAAGAAGCTAAAAATGCTTAAAAGTGCAAGGTGGTTTGAGAACCTGGAGCCTATCTTCTACCCTTTGGAATAGGATTTTCACTCTCTTCTGTCCATTATTCACCAATCCCTAGCTAAAAGCTATTTTTTCCATTGCTCTTCATTTTATGATGCCATCATTACCTGAGCAGATGGAGTGCAAAATACTATTCCATACCTATATTGTTCTATATCACAACTGCCAGACAAGTGCAGAGCGGTGCAGTTTCACACATTTCTCCCTTATCTGTGCTTCAGCTCAGAAAAGACTAACAGCTCAATTTGAATCCAGGCTTCCCAGAGCTAGAGTTTATACTTGCTTCTTTGTGAAATCTGCTTCCCTGGAGGAATACAATTCCCAGCTTCATTCAAGAGCGCAGTGAGTAGCAAATCCTTCAAGGGAACAAGTAACTGGGATCTCTCTTCACAGAGCACCCAGCACTAAATCATGCAGTCTGGGGCTCTGGAGGAATTCCTACAGACGTCAGCAGGCTTGTTTCCCAGCTGAGGCTGGGACACAAAGAGAAGTGGTGTTGGTCAACATGCTGTTGTTATAGCACCGTTCAAATGAAACAGTGTTCTGCACTGTCAGCAGGAGAGAAGCACCTGTGGTGAGTAAACACATAACAGGGATCTTACAAAGGCTCAGTGCTAAAGAATGCAGAGGGTAACTTTGTTCAGTGTATTTGGTGCTGCCCGTGCCCAGAGAGTATCACAAAGGCACCGACCAGCTGCTCACTGCTGACTGATGGACCTGGGGAACAACCTGCAGCGTCACTGTGATTCTGCCCAGTGCAGCACTTGACATTAAGAGCCTCTATACAACTGAAAAACCATAGTTCATTATTAAAATGCATCACTCAAAGAACATGAAACATGCACAGGCGATACCCTGTTTTCAAGGGTTTGGGAAATACTCATTTTGGGAGGGCTAAATCCCTTGCTGATTTCCACAATACATGTTTCCTTATGAAGGCAATAACTAGTGAGCCTGAGTCCTGTCATATGTAACTGCAGACCGAGTGCTGGAACTACAGAGCTCAAGGCATCAGGGTTTCAGCCTAGACAGCATTGTTAGTATTTTTCTGTTAATTTTTTAAAATCCACTCCAAGTTCAGGATGCACAAGACTCCCACTACATGCTAAATCTCACAGGTTACCCAACTCTGCAACACTTTCAAAGATGTGGTTACAGTAGCTCGAAGGGCAAATAAATAAGTTGATAATAAATAATAAACATAACAAGTATATTTATCACTGCCAACTAATCCACATACCTTGGAAGTCTCAAAGTTTTTTTCAGCTTGTAAGGAACGTATTTAAGAAATAAAATCTGGCATTATAACTTAAGAAGGTGCCCCATGAACTAGATTGAAAAGTCACGATCTTCAGATTAAATTACAGATCTAACACGTTTTTGTTTCATCACCTGATGCCTTGTATGTAACTCTCAGTCCTCATTTACCTCATCCTTAAACATGTCATACTACATGGGAAGAGAAGCTGCTTTTCCTGCCCCATCCATGCTATTCCAAAACACATTCTTAAAAGTTTCGGTACACAAACTGCAGGAGCAGGTTGTTAAAGATGCTACTGGGGGCTTTAATAGAGCTTTAGTCAGGGCAATGAAAGGAAAAGGGGGGAGAGAAATGGGTAAAGGGAAAAGAAAGCCTCATTCTTTCTCCTCTTTCCTCTAACCACCATGAGGAACAAACCAGAGCTAAGGAGTTCAGCTGAGGTTCTGGCCAGTTTTGGACATGCAGAGGACACAAGTAGTTCCAGTTTTTTGCTACTTTTGAAAAAATGGGAACCCAGTGTCTGTGAAAGGTTATGCCCAAAACTATGCAACATGAAAGGCTCTACTACCATATATATAAATATAAAAATGCCACTTATCAGGTGTTATACAATTTGATTAAAATACATGTGAATAAAAATACTTCAGTCATCCAATGTAATTAGTGCAATGCTTCTATTTTCACAGGTGCAGGAATAAATCTGACATCAGTTGCCAATTCTCAATGAGCAGCAGTAAGGAGAACAGGCTGTACTGCACTGAAAGCTTTAGGGTCAACAGGGCAAAGTTGTCTTTAGGAAAGGGAGTGAGGAGAGACATTGCATTCAGGAGCAGCTGAGCATCCCAGACTTGGTCTGCTTAGCAGACATGCTTAGCATTCATTTGTTCTGTGGCCAATGGGGAAATTGTATGGATTAATTCTAGGAGACACAAAGAGCAAATCTAAGCTGTAAAGGTACCTCCAACATGGAAAAGAGCCAGAACTCCATCAGGGATCCATAGGATCATCTTATTTATTATGATGGCAAATAAACAGTACTCTCAATCCTCTTAAATAAACTTATCTACGAGGAAAGTGCATACCTGCGTATCTTCAAACAGCTATAAACCCCAAAATCTACTTTTCACTTTAAAAATTCTGAAGAATTGAACTTCATGTTTAAGTCTTGTTACTTTAACTGCACACTAATGCTTACTAGTAATTAGTCATACATGTAACTACAATCCTACTAATGAAATTTTAATAAAATTACAAAGAAGTTTAAGTGGAAACTAAGAAAGGAAGAGAAATGAAATTAGATAAGGCATAGCAGACTTCTCTTACGGATTGTAAATGAAATCCCACTAATAGACAAGCACATAAACATCAAACTCACCTTAAGCACAGTCCTAGTGATGTCTTGTTCTCTCTGAATGGAGTTTTCATATTGTCCATCTTTCAATCTTCAGCATCACAATCTCACTGTTCAGTGGTAAAAGGCAGTTTCTAGAAAGTGACTTCAGCACAAGTCCCTTCCTGAATACTGTCTTCAAAATTCTATTACAACGGAACCTATACTCTTAGTATTTGTTATTGAAGATAGCCATCACCACCTGCTGTTCTGGCAAACACTCTTGCCCACATAGCTTGTAAAAAACCCACCCTCAAACACATAATTGTTCAGTCATTCATGTGACATTCAGGCTCAGCACTTCCAAAAGCCACCAGAGGTAGGAAGCTTCAGCTGATGCACAGCAAAAGTACAATGGCAACACAAAGGACAAAGTCCTCCTGTCCCAAATCACAACACTAATGTCTCTATAAACTTCACAAGGAAAAGGACTTGAACCCATTTCTCCCCAAAAATCACATGAGAGAACATTAACATGCAATATCACAACGTTCTTCATACTGTACATGGAAGAGTTACATTTTGAGGAAGATGTTTCTGATGATTTTTAAGAAAATCAAACCTCCAAATCAGCTCAACCTGTTTAGCACTGGGTAAACAATGACCACATCTTTGTTGAACATTCGCATATACTGTGCAGAGGCAGCAGTGACTAACTAACAGACAGCAAGCACCTTTTCAGAAGGCCTGATGGCCCAGCTGATTTTTTGGGGGGCCAAATTCTTCCTGGACGAGGGCAGGAAAGTCTCTCAGCCACCTCCCCCCTCTGATGACTCAAAACCTGCTGTGTTTGGGTGTTGGGAGTGTGCAGTAAGCTTAAGCTTCATAAAAAAAAGCTTCTGAATAGTTAAGCTAAGATACCACCCTAATTCCAGTCCCTATCTTCAGAAGAAACATCCTACTCCTGAACAATGCCCAGGATTTGTACCTCAACAGGCTGGAGAAGGGTGAAATTGTGAACACACAAAACACTCTCTCCAGTCACATTTTTACACTGCACCAGCCCCACGCACTTGTTTAAAACAGCTCATCAAGAAGTGCTCTGGCAGATTCATAATGTTCTACAACCAAGTTTTTCTTCTTGTTTCAGTTCCAGCTCTACATGTTGGGAAGCCCATCCCAGTGATATTTTTCAAGATCTGTGGATGAAAGTAATGTGAACCAAGACAAAAAATATTGTTTTGAATTAAATCAGAAAAATAGCTATGTCTGGAAAACCATGTAATATGTGCACTGGAATGTCAGAAATATGGTTTAATAAAAACTGCAGTACAATGTAGACTTACTAACTACAAGAAAAATGATGCCACTAAACTGCTAATTTTAATCTATTTTTGCAGCACATTGTCAAGAAGAAAAAAGTTCCAGGGTAAGAACTAAAAATTTCATTGCAGTAACAATTTTTTATTGCATGTTTAAAATGCGTTTTTAAAAACAAATAGTGCACGCTGGCTTCACTTTAATCTCCTGAAATATGCACTTATGATGGGAAGCCCTGGGGCTACAGATCCATCTATGATGTTTATTAACAAAATATAATCCCAGTACATTTCCCCAGGGGACAGTATTTAGTTCCAAAAGATTGTCAACCCTGTACTCTAACACACTTGAATTAGTTGTTTGTGTACACTAAATCCATTTATTTTAAATTTATTTTGTCTACATTTAGTGAAATAAAAACATCGCCCTGTACAATCCACCATCAGCAGTGAGTACAACAGCAAAAATTATTATACAGTTTATACACACTAAAATCTTGTCCTTTTTCCTATAAAGAAACCAGAACAAACCTAATCAATATAGAGTTTAATTTAGAAGGACTCAAATAACAGAAGGGAAACCCAAAATTATTACGGTCTTTTCTGAGCCCCCAGAAGTTCCTGATTCATGATGCTGGAACAGTGAGTGCAGCTGGAAGAGTGAAACATGCTCAAGTTGTCTTCTCAGGTCTTCAAAAAATTATCAAGTATTTAAATTAAACATGTCTAGTTAAAGAAACATTTGAAGCAGAGCAATATAAGTGGGAATTTTGCCTTACCACTTGTGGCTTCTTTTAAACCCAACTTATACAATGCGCGAAGTGCTAAGCAACACTACAGAAACACATTTACATCAACACTGAAGATCTGGGGAAATGAAATTCCAACAATTTTATTTTTTTAAATGAGCTGTATTTTCTAAATTTGTTTTTTATTTCTCTGTTTTCATACAGTATTGAAAACAAACGCGGCACATTCACATTTTCCCGAAGAATTGTAAGGATGATCTCTACAGGGATAACGTTGAAAAGCCTGAAGCTCAATCAATTCAGGTTGAAAACTCTCAAAAGGAGTAAAAGGCTTGATTTGAATGGTCTAGAACATGTATTGTAATTTCATAGAAGAGATGGTCGCCTTAATATTAATGATTTAAAAGAACTTCCCAGTTCATGCGAAGAGTATAGTCCAAGAATAAATCAAATTTTCTGAACGCATTTTATGCTACGTAAGTGTATACTTTGCGATCCTCAGGTGTTCGTGCCAAATATTCTCTCTCAATAAGTCCTTCAATACGTTTTTTAATAACAACTGGACTTGGTAAGAATCGGGCCTTCAGCTGCTGAGTTACCTAAAACGTAAAATAAAACCCAATAATATAAGATTACAGGGCAAGTAAGATCTTTAAGTATCCTAACAGACCAAAATAATCAGAAAAAAATATAGGAAGACAGAGATGGCTACAACTATGAAGCATAAGAGGCAGTCTGCAGACTTCTGACAGTCCCCCAAGTTGCTTGTGTTTGGGTATGATTTACAGAGGTATGATCTACAGAGGTGTGGTCACAACCTGAGAATCCTGAAGTTACTAAAAATTACTACTGTCCTGAAGCTGTCTGAACTTTAGAGTTACAAGCAGAAGGATTATTCCTCTCTCTGCTAAGAGCTCAAATCTCTCAAACCTGAACCCAAAAGGCAGTAACAAGATCAAAGCAGAAAATAATCATGTTAAGCACAGTGTTTTTTGTTGTCAACTGCTTTTCAAGGGATTTAAAATCATAATAGCACTAAAAGGAGGAAGGGAAATCAGATATACCCATAAGTACATCCTAAAGTGAAGGGTAAGGATTTAGACATCTTCAGAAAGACAGGGAGAAAAAAAAAGGACAGGTTAAATACAGCATCTCTCAAAGGCCTTTCAGAGTCACATTAGTAAGAGCTGTGTAACTTCAATGAGTTAATAGGAACAGCAAAAAGAATTCCCAAATTCATATTCAAACTGTGTACAATCATACCTCTGCTACTAGCACATTGTGTTGCATCTTCTTTCTAGATTTCATTATCCGAACTATAGCAGCTTCTATCTCGTGTTTTCTGTCATCATCTACTTTCTGCCTTGTTTCTTTCCTTTCTGGATCAGATTCTCCTTGTTTGGCAGCAACTTAAAGAAAAGAAAGAGAACGTAAATTATGTTAGCAAAATTAAGATTTATTTCACTGTGTGTTAGCTTCACTGTTTATTTCATCTAGACATCAAGTTATATTTTCCTGAGTTTTGACATTCTTGAAGTTGATTTTTTTTTTTTATGAGAAGCAGCCACAAGAACATATTAACAGTTTCTGGCATATTTTGATAGCAAGTGACAAGGTAACAATCTGTTATTTAATTACTAGTATGTTAAAATTTGAACAGTACTCAAAATGTTCTTACAGGCACAGGCACCACTAACCTCCACAGTCCCATGCTCACATTAAATATTTCTCTCTTTAATATAGCAAATAATCAATTGAAGTAGAAAAAGGACTGAAAATTTACTTCACAATTTAAAAGTTTATCAGTCCTCTCCAACTCAACTATACTATTTGTATTCTGTTCTCTTCTATTTATGTTTTATTTCTGCCCTTAGGTCGAGCTTTTCTTTGCCCTTCACCCAAGCATCATTACAACCAAGCCCTCCTGCACTGATATACCATTTTTCCCCTGCCCTTCTTCACTCAAAAGCCCCAACTATTTATCAGCTTTAAAGGGATTCACATAAGAACTTTTCTGTCCTATGTCAGAAAGATAAACCCACAATTATCTAGTTTGCTCTAAAATCACCTTGTACCCCAAATCATATTCCCTGTTCACAGACATTTGTGGAGTGGAAACAAAAAAGCAGAATTCTGCTAAAGCTCAGAGAGTTGTCACACAATCTACTTTAATTTGGCTGCTGTGCTCCTGCTCACCAGGAAAAGCCTCCAGAGGTGGTAAATGTGTTGCCAGAGCAGTGCTCTGCACATGTGTGAAGGGGGTCAGGACACCACTCACACAGAGGGATATGTGCAGTGTCAGCTATGTAGGCACTACAGGGTTTTACCTGCTGCACAGAAGCCCAGCAAGTTCTATTATGTGTAACAAACAGCATGTGAATTACTAATGTTGCACTTAAAACACTCACTTTCACAGTATTACAGCAGCTTATGAGGCAGTTTTCCTATTACTGAATTAATCAGTAGCATATTTTTTATTTTAATATTTGATTTGAATTATTTTTCTTTCAATATTTCCTTTAAGAGATGGTTACAAATTTTGTGAAGTAAAAGGCTTAACTGACTTCCATACTTTTCTCGGTATTTGAGTTTTTTGATGCAACTGATCATCATATAACCCCCCCCCATGTTTCTCTCATCCTTTTACTTCTATGGACATCAATCCTGCAAAAGATAATTTGAAATTTTAAGGCAGTTTTGTGAGTAGAACATAAAGCTCACTTACCTGTCTGAATCTTGACCCTGTGTAGCTTAGATGTGAACTGATCATTCACTGTAAATATATGACCATTTTCTATTTCTTTTGATTTAGGTTCTTTTGTGAGAACACGTTGTGTTGGTTTGCCACATGCAAGGGACTGTAGGGCTCTAACGAGTTCTCTTTCAGGGATATCAGTTTCCTGTTGAATTTCCTAAAGAAAAATACCTTAGTTAGCTTGTGGCTATGACAGAAGTATCATGTTTTGCAAACAACATCAGGGATTGCTTAAATGTCCACATTCAAGCGTGCAAAATAATACTGTGACAGTTGTGGGGCTTGAAAATTTAGAACTCATTTGCAGCAGTCTCAGCGTGTACTGTGCAAAATGATCCACCTGATCAATGCAGAGACAGTGAATTTTGTCAAATGAAGAGTCACCATGAGCTGAAAGAAGAATAATGAATAACCAGCTGTTTCATTTCCCTGTGATTTTTGAGAAGGCTGAAAGGATTTGTTAACTGTTTGTAAGGTTTGCTGAACAGGGTGAAACCTTCTAACTAACTAGTGATGGAAAACATCCATGATGTTCATGACAATTCCTGATCAAAAGCTGCATAAATGCTTTTGCATTCAGCCACACTGTTGAAATAAAAAATAAAAAAAATAAAATCTCTACAAATGGAAGTAAACCATGTCTAGTTTCACCAGAATATAGAAATACTCTAGATTCATTATACCTCCTTTCTGAATAAACTCTAACAATTTATTTACAGCCCAGATGCCCTTGGACTTCTCCAGGTGAAAGACAGAAGCCCCCCTCATAGTGCAGCAAACGTGAACTTTGAAGAATACTGTTTGTAAAAACATCTACATAACTTGGTGCACCTCTGAGTGTTCTCAAGAGTTAGCTGAGAGGTGTATGTCAGCTAAGTCAGCAGTGATCACAAGTTAGTAATGCACTGGATACAGAATGATGCTGTAACATGTTCTAGGAGAGGGCCAACTCAACTCCTAATACCTAGTATGTTCACTGAGCTCCCATTCGGTACAAGTTCATTTTCACTTCTCTCTTTTCTTCCTTTTTCTAGCCTGAGAAAACTACAGACACCTCTGATTTCACATTCCCATTCAGACTCTTGAGGGACTCCTAGCATCTAAAGACTAAACTACCAAAGAGATAAAATAAACCTTCCAGACATGCAGCTGTCCAGAAGAGCTATCCCTACCTCAGCTCCACCAACTTTGTTTCCAAGTATCAAGCTCTTACCCTGTCCCCATGAACTCCCAATTCTCATGGCACACAAGCTCAAGGGATGACCTCAGGTTAAAAGCAGCAGTAACAAGTCCAAGTGCTCAAAATGCTAAGATGTGTAAAGAACTATAAAGAACTTGTTAAAGTTCTTTAAACAGCGACCAGAACAAAATCAAACTAACTTCTATCAAATAATGTTATTTCTTGAGTGTACTCAAGCTGTTTTTAAAATCAACTGAGGAAAATATGCTGCTTTTCTGTTGTCATCCACCACTGACAATATGCAATAAAAATAACTTAGATGAGCTGGCCTTGACTTGGACTCTGTCATGAATTACAGTGCCCCTCATACACAACACCTCACCACCAGGTCTCTGTGGTGCTGAGGCTCAGACATGATGCATTACTTTTCAGCTAGACCCAACACTACACATACAGTGATGACTTATGTGAAACTGTTTTTGACATGAGTTCAAATTAACTGGAATGAGATAAAACCAATAAAATCAGTAAGTCCAAAATTTTAAAATTTCAGAAATTTTGATACGTCCTGCTTATGGCTGATTTGGAAATAAGAAAGGGTTCTTAAGAGTATGCTTAGCATAATACATTCAGGAATATTTATAACATTTGAAGTAAGTGATGTATATCCACATATTTTAATTATTTGCTAGTATCAAAATGCCTTTTCCCAAGCTGCTCACAGAAAGTTACTATTTCTTCCTTTGTTGCTTTATTTAAAACACTGTTGTCACCTTCACACATTTTTTTCAGATTCAGCACAAAGTAGTATTAAAAAAACCCCCAAAACTATAATCCTTTACACAGTCACAACAGAAAGTCTTACTGAAATGGGTAGATCAGCATAAAACTTAACAAACCAAGGGAACGTGACAGATTTTAGGACTCAGATAAATGTAAAGCCTTAAGGCCACAAACCAAAACCAGCTTATTTATGATGTAAAGCCCGTGACATGCAGGTTCCCAAACTCTGATTTTTGATACACAGTTAAAATTAATCCTTTCAAAACTATATCACTTCTACAAGGGAATATATGTACTCTCCTTTTGGTGAAAGTGAATTAAAGAGCCAAAAGGGACCTTTTGAGGGGTTTTGATGCTGACCATTGTTATACAGAACACTGTGTATTTCTGTTGTACTTCACTCTGTAGCATTCCAAATCAGCCACTAACATGCAAACCATTTGGGTTTCAGAATTTATAAGCCAGCATTTAAGTAAGAACCATGAAGAATTGCACTGCAATATGCTGCCTCAAAAGGAGCCAAAAAGTTGAAGTTGGGAAAAAAAAAAAAAAAGTAGCTATGAATGTAAATGGGGATAACAGATGTTCCTGTGCTCTCTTTCCTTCAGCCTGTAGCATAACGTTTTTCTAAACATATTTTTAAACAGATATGTGATGTAACAGTGAAAAATGTATACTTCTTCCCTATCTCCAAAAATTACTTCTTTTAAAGGCCACATTAGATTTCTGCACAAGAGCAGTACTGATTACACAATCAGTGCTAAAAATATTACCCAGTGAGCTCTATCTGGAGGCTACCAAAGAAATCCCTCTACTTATGGAACTGTCTCTGTCCAGTTCTACACAAGAAAAAAGGTTATTAGAAGGAATATGTGCAGAAGGAAATCAGAAGGAAAAGCATTATACAATTTTGTTGAAATAATAAAAAGTATTTTTAGTTTTATTTACAGACTTCAACTTGTATCTCTTCCAAAGCAGACATCAACAAAAGGGGAAACAGGTAATCCAGTTTCAAGTTCCAATCTCTACTTTTTGTGGAATTATTCAACAACTTAACTTCTACTACAGCCACATTTGTATATCTGGTTTGTTAAATGTAAAGAACCAATGTTATTTTTAATGTCATTACAAAACATGGGCATTTCACCATTTAAAACACCGAGCTGTAACTTTAACTAACAGAAAAATATATTGAATATTATATGAGATTTTATTAGAAAAAAATTAGTTCTTTGAAATAATTAGCATGCTTTGAAGGCCTGCATGAAGATTCTTCCTTTTCTATTTCAGTTACATTAACCTAGACCCATAGGGCCACCAGCTATTTTGCATATACAAATAAAATGTTGCTGTATAGGAATACAATAAATTCATGTTTTTGTGAAGGAATTTTTCTATGCAATAATCTTTTAAATTTCCATAGCATTTTATGCATAATTTTTGCATCATCATTATCCCATTTTCCTCTCAATCACATGCCTTAATGGCTGTTAGGATTCCTGTGAGGCTCTTATCAAGTTTGCAATTAATAATCACACTGAATGCAAAATAAACCATCAAAGTGTGTTCAACTGTGAAGGCAACTAAAAATTAATCAGTTCAGCTGTGAATCTGCAGAAACAGATCTGTATATCAGACAGTTTTAGGCTTACACAAGCACACATCACAAGTCAGATCACATGCTGCATTGCAGTGAAAGCACTAATTTGACACGACAGAGAAGTAATGGTTGCCCAGCACTCAGCAGTTAATCATGGTATTCAATTATCAATGGACAAAGATAAAATTCATTCTCTTCTTAAGTTTTCATAAGCTTTCCTGGCTGGAGTTAAAGACAACTCCCACACACTTCACCAAAGAAACCAAACCAAACAAATATGCCTCCCTAATGTTTTAGTTACAGTGGGGCACAAAGTAAGAGCATAAGAACTCCCAAACCAGAAATAAACAAAAACATAAACAACTTAAAAGCAGGTGTACTTATTTCTCTATCATCTGGTCTTAGTAAAATAAACTATAACTTAGAGCAGGTATTAAAAGTTTTTCACTGCTCTACCGAGTATTATTTATTCATATATGGGTGAGGCTCTCCTACTCATAAAGCCTACAGTTTGATGGAGTAAGGCAGCCTCCAGCTCAATTTCAAAACCAGTTTCAAGGAAAGAAAAAAAGAAAAGAGCTGGTAACTTCCCCTCCTTGTTTTTGCTCCCTCATATATTCTGCAGAGAAAACACTCAAAGCTGTAATGTTCCTGAAGTAGATTTCACAACACAGGACTTTGTGCTCTAAAATGATGGGTTTTTTTACATTGTGAGTAGTTTCTTAAGAGCCTCTTATCAAGTCCTGCCTTCCTTAATCCCAATTGAGACTATTTCAAAGAAACTTTCTTTATTAAGAGGCTAGAAGTATGCCAAATAGGCTGAAAACAAAATCCAAACAAAAGGCAAATGATTACTATGCATTGCACAGTTAAAAGTAGATGACAAAACTTGGAAATCCACCCTGTTTCAAACTGCACCCATGCTGCTTTCCAAGGCTGCCAGTGCTCTCTCAAAGGGAAGATAATGTCTGAAGTGAAACTATTAATTGACATTACCAATACAATGCTCAGATCTCGTAGCACAGGATCCTCCTCCACTCCTAAAGCCGCCTTCATCATCCTCCATTAGCTGACACCTCAACCTTTTCCAGCAACACCCCTTTAATCTCCTTAAGAATCCATCTGGACCATCTTCATTGTCCTTTCTGGCTAACCAGCTCAGAGAAGGGTTGAAAGTTCTTTGAATCACCCTACAAGCTCCCTGCAGCCTGCCAGTTTAAGTACTTTGGTATTTAAGAAGCCAGGATACAAATCCTACTCCACGCTTTGGCCTCTAGTTTATCAAAGATAAAATGAGGAAATGGAGCCACCTGCTGCATTCTAACTTCAGCTCTTCTGCAGCTCGATGGCCTAGAAATGACCACACTCACAACCCTCAAACACTTCTGAAAACTTGTGTTCCCAAATAGTTGCACTGCTAACGATCTGCTTCCCGTGTTTATGGGCCTGATCCATACTCAAATAGAACTAGAGGCATCTGATCTTCAATAGTGTATTCAAGAGAACAAGACAGGGCCTAAACCAGTCATTTAAAATGAAGTAAGACAACCACAACACTTACCTCAAAAGTGTATTTTTCTCTGTTGTTAAAGAGCATTAATATCGTCATCTGGAAAGTGGAGACTTGCAATATGTGCTTCCGTGTATTTGAGCCAGTTACTTGGGCACCTCCTACGCCAACTTCTGAGCCATCTTCCTATTTTAAAATTCCAAAACTACTATTAGATTATTCTCCACTGAAAAATATTTTACCTTGATAAGATGCAAGTTACATAATGAATGATTTATCCAGGAGATCAGTCTACATAAGAAATAGAACGGCACATGCCTGGGGGCATAAACAGAATGTTCCTCCAGCAGCTGTCTTAGAACATCAGGGGGACTGAGGCTGGAGGCACCTCCATAGGTCCTGTGGTCCAGCCATCACTCCAAGCCAGGCCATCTAGAGCCCTCAGTCACACACAGAGCATTGCCAAGGACAGAGTCTCTACCATCTCTCTGGCCTCTGTTTCAATACTTGCTCACCCTCCAAGTTTTCTTATTCTTATTTTTAAAGTTATCAAAATATTTATCTTATAGTAACACAATTTTAATATTCTCACAAATGTGTATTATTAATACTTTAAGAATTTTGGTTTTGTTTTGCACTGCCTTCTACATTGCCAAGTATCATACCACTGCTACCTCTAGCTTAGCACTTCAGAACTGGTATGAATCACCAGAAAATTATTTTCTTGCATGCATACAAATTAAGCATTGTATTTCCATAAACTCTGCTCAGATCCTTGTTTTTGAAAAAGTGTTGCCTACATTGCTAGCACTCTGCATATGAAAAGCAGGCTAAACTTGGTTTAACAAAAACAACTCTAAAAAGAAACAAGTTTCTTTTCACTTTTGAGTCATTTACAGTCAAAAAACTCCAAGCACTCAAACCACTGAGGTCCTTTCAAGATCAAATTTACTACTTTTCTACAAGGTAAAAGGTGATGCTGAGAGATGCATTCAAATGAGATTCAGACGGGGAAAAGCTCAAACCAAAACTGCTACAAAGAAAGAATCAGACTATAAGGCTGACAGAAGGCATCTTTTTCTTATTGTTAATGGGTAAGCTTTTATTTTAGAAAATTCTGAATGTGCATTTGCTTAAACAGATACAGTATATACACAATCCTCATACCTTACCTTTTTGACAGGCCCATAGAAAGTGGCATTGAGATCTGCAGAACCCATATGATGCTGGAGTGTCAGCTGTCGCCCACTATGTTTGGCTAAATAAAATCTGTAATGTAATTTAATAAAAATCAATAGGTAGTTCACATTTGGTACTGAAAGCTTTAAAAAATTGCACAGACTTTTCATACCCATTAAGGACACTCTTAAGAAATTTCTTTTGTTTTTTTTCAAACATTAACTCTTCTTAGAATTTTATTCACAATCTCAAAAACTCAAACACATCATAATGTGACTGTTATATTCTCCAATTTTCACATGAGCTGAAGAAAAGAGCATGCCAGCATATTGCCAGCATACTGCCAACAATACAAAATATCTGTGAAGTTAAGATTCTTCTTAAAACCTCTACCTAAAAATCTGTTTTAACACATACCTTCTAAATATTTCAAAAGCATGTCTGGGAGCTGGAGGGATGTTACACTTTGGTGTGGCTGACTGGGTAGGCCAGTAACCTGTTGTGAGGACACGCACTGTAAGATCAACACCACCTAATGAGACCTAAGGACAATTGGAAGAAAACAGACACCATTTCAAAACAGGACCATGTTTCTTCATTTTTTTCTGTTTTGGCATAGAATTTTCACAGACTACAAAAGAATTAGACATATATCTAGAAACATTTTTAGGAAGCCAGACAAATAAACCTAATTCATCACTGTAAGAGTAGATGGTACAGCAAAAATCCTCCACATCATTCCCCTCTGGCAGCTAAGAGCACACAGAATTTAACAAAATAAATTCTTAAGCGACAACAAAATGTCTGTGATCATAAACAGAACTCACAATACGTGTAACAAATCTCTCTGAATAGCTTTTGGATGACATGCAATAAAGCCAGGTTGCATGAAATGTGTCAGTGTCAAAATAACTCTTTCTAAACTTCATGGAAGTAGAGTAAGTACTGAACATCTGGTGTTAAATCACACCTCTGGACTGCAATACAGTTACTCACTTCCACACACACCACCTATCCTTTCCCTAAAGACAGCTATTACTATAAATATTCAGCACTAGTGAGTAAACATTCCACAAGTGAAGTGCTTTATTTTACCTGTAAAGTAGACACACTAGCAGATGATAAAGATCCAGCCACCAGTGAAGCATAACCCTCACTACGTATCTCAACTAAGTTGAATCATAGAATCAGCCGGGTTGGAAAGGACCTCTGAGATTGTCAAGTCCAACCCTTGATTCACTACCACCGCAGTTACTAGATTATGGCACTAAGTGCCACATCCAGTGTCTGTTCCACGAATGGAGAATCCACCACCTCCCTGGGCAGCCCATTCCAGTGCCTGATTACCCTCTCTGTAAAGAACTTCTTCCTAATATCTAACCTAAACCTCCCCTGGCAGAGCTTAAGACCGTGCCCTCTTGTCTTAAGCTTTAAACTGTCTATTTTCAGCTCTAGGAGGTATAAACAATACCTTCAAAGAACACACATTAAGGACAAGAAAAAACAAAGCATACAATATCCAACTTATATAAACTTACTACACAGAAACAGAGCACATTATATTTTAGAAGGTCAAAACCTGAACTCAGAAATTTCCACCATCCAACACCACAGTAGCATTTCCATGCACTATGGAAGAGTTTTTGTATTGTGCATGTTGAATGATTTTGTGCATCGACCACCTTGTGCCCAGGAAACTTCAGAGAATGCTAAACAAACCAATGACAGGCTACTCCTACAGAAACCCCTTGGACTGAAAAGAACAAATTGCAAAAGTATGTAAAAATCCAGATAAGGGTTCTTCTGTAGCCAACATCACTGCCATCCGTCTAATTTCATATCACCAATGTGAGGCTCACAAGAGAAGTTCAAGCAGCCATTCAGACACAAAAAACGACTTAATTTGTCAATTACCTAATTAAAAAAAAAAAAAAAAAAGGAGCCTCAACAGTTTTCCTCTAGCCAAAGCACAGGGAAAGGTCATCACTGCAGACAGGACACAGAAATACATATCTGGAACTGAAGCATCTTAGCTGAGATGGCAACCATTTCCCAAATTCTTTTGGCCTCAGCCAGACTGGAACAGAATGCCTCACATCTGTACAGAGCACTGGAAAAGTTCTAGAAGCACTTTATTTTACAGCATGTCTTTTCAGCATAAAAATGGTTACAAACTAGTGGAAAGTGCCCTGAAGGGATCTAATGTTTACAGGACTCCAACAAATGTTTCAGGATCACAGTTGTAAAAATTACTCATAGTCTATGAGCCTGGACCTTCCCTAATGCTGAGCTTTCCACTTACTGACAACAAACCAATCATCCACACAGACCTTGGCATTGCCTGTATCTCAGGAAATAGGATCCAGTAGGAAACTTTGCAGGTAGGATTATTTAGAGAAAAGCAGCTGCCTGACTCCTCTAGGAGACACTGTACACATTCAAGGTACACAAATTGTTTAAAAAGGAGTAGAATGGACTATTGCATATAAAACACAGTATCAACAGCAGGTTAACAGTAACATAACCCCCCCCACCAATCTTCCTGTACTCCAGAAATTTCATTAAAAGGCCATGATTAGGCTGACCAAAAGGGAACCATCACATCAACTGCTGGTCTCTTGCCAAGAAAAAGATGAAGTTTCAAGTAAGGCCTAGCAGGACATCTGTTAACGTTTTACATTCATCTTATTGGCTGTATGTAGCTAAAAAGAAGACAGAGATATCATTTATTAACTCACTTAATCTAAGACTGTCATGTAAAGGACACAAATCTTTAACACAACCCCCGCCCCATGTCCAAGTCTGGCATGCTAAAATGGCATGCTAAAAAATGGGAATGCTCTTACAAATTTTTCTTCAAATTTGTATTTCAAGCATTCTAGGAGGAAAACATGACTAGCCTCTAAAGAAAAAAAAAAAAAGCAGTAGCAAGACTGCCTGTCCACAAACAGTTTTATAACTATCCAAATCCTCTACAACCTTTTCTGAAGCCACTTTGAGAACATGCTGTTCCCTCACTCAGGATGATTCACAGTATGCTGATGAGAAAGATTTCCATCGAGGGCTTCAAGAAGGCAAAGATTTCCTATCACCTTGCATAGCCAGGGACATTGGACAGAGTATAGCCACAAACATATTCCTGGCATTCACTTCTGAAACTGATTCAAGCATGCTTGGTGTACAGACCTACTTACCTGCAGACAGGGCAGTTTATTATATATTATTAAGCTCTACTGTGTATCAGTATAAAAAAAGTGTTTTAGAGCAAGTGAACTCATATCCCAATAGAAGTGATGTCTCCTTTATGCAATATTCCAGAGGCCCACTTTTACTACAAGGTGAAATTTTTTTCCGAACTAACAACTAAGTCCATATTTGCAATTTGAATACAATGGCAGCTTTGCTTTTAGCCAAGGCATTCATTGCATAAGTTAAACATCAGACAGTGTGCCTTGCAAACACCGCCAGCAGGCGATGTTTTTCTCGCTGTTGGAAAAAAATACAGGGCGCGATGGAGATCAGCTTTGAAGAATGAGAATGGGAAGGCTTTGCTGGTGACACAGCACTCGGGAAACGCACCTGGGAGCGGGCGGTTGGCCCTGGAGGGCGGGCACAGCTGGGCAGGGCGGGCACAGCCGGGCAGGGCGGGCACATCTGGGCAGGGCGGGCACAGCCGGGCAGGGCGGGCACATCTGGGCAGAGGTGGCAGCCGCGCTCCCCCTGGCGGCCACCGCAGGGCAGAGCCACTGAGCCGCGCACCCACCACCCAGCGCTCCCAGGAACATGGGTACAACAGGAGCTCAAACAGGGTTTTATGGAACAGAATCCACTCGAGCTGTGGATCAAGCTTTGAACTGGGTTTAGCATTGCAGGAAATGCTAATGTAGTTTATAAGGGAAGAAACACAGTAAGAGCAACATAATTTGCACAAGCTGACAAAATCCTTCTCTGCAGACGCCTGGAGGAACAAATGAAACACCACAAACCTCGACAGCAGTCCAGGGTTTGTACTGAAGTAAAAGGACAAACACACAGACCCCCACACTCTTACCCCTGTCGCCTGAAGATGTTGCCGGAATTCATCCATTGTCGTATTTGAGATGCTCATGTCCCTGAACATTCCTTCCAGTTTAGATGTGAACTGACATCCACATTCAGTCTGAAAATACACAGAATAACTTGTTGTACCAGCACTATGAAAACAAAGCTTCTGATATGCAAACTGCAAGACTAAGTTTATAAATCTCAAAAATTGTATTTCTGTATATTTGGTTACTGAGATTTCCATTTGCATTACATTCAGATCTTTTAGAAAAGTTTTGTATCTTATATAAGGATCTAACCCTACACAGATCAAAACCTGTTTTCCTTCTCTTTTCTCCATTATTGTATTTTTTATTTTTGCTTTCCATCTCATATTTAAAAATCTGTGCAAGCTTATCAAATCAAGACATAGACTTTCACCTGCTTTTTAGCATTATACTGTAAAGGGAAATGAATTTTATTTATATCAGAAGCAATCAGAACAGCAACTCCTGCTGTTCTAGGAGTGTTTCATTTTGAAGGCTCGCTGCAGATCACCCAGTGAGATTATCAGGTCTTTGGAGGATCACGGACATGCACACAGACACATGTGCACAAGCACATGCATTTCAGTGGCACATGAAGGACTATGAGCCCATTTCTGACACAAACTGTGATACATAAGGCAAAGGGAAGCATGTTAGCTTCAGCATCCTGATCACTCTGCAATTCCATAAGAAAAGAGGGCAGTTCAGGTCCACTGACTCATCTGGCAAATGTATGCCCCATGCCCTCTAAATCACCAGGATAAAAGTGGTGGAGAGGTAATCGGGAAGGGATTAATACTGACAATTTGGAGAAATCTGATGCAAACAGACTTTGCTCACTGACAGTATATAAATGCCAAAAATGCGGATCAGTGATTTTTCATTTTAGGATCAAATCCCTCTGGTTCAGAAGTTCTCTAGCCATTTATCATGCAACTACAGAAGAAGCTGCATTAGAACTTGCTTCAAGGACTGTTCAAGTTGAGGCTTTACCTTCTTCTCCATCTCTTGGCCTACTTAATCAGTACATTTAATCAACTAAGGAAAATGTGTTTCCAGAGACTGGTATGAAGATTTTTTTTTTCCAATCTATCTCAAACTACTTAATCAAAGAGGAATTGAGCATTAACACCAGTCTGCTGATGGACGCAACTAAAAAACAACAACACAAGCAGCAACAAAATTTTACTGTGAATAACAAAAAAATCCAGAATGAAACATAGCCTTATCTTCAAATTCAATCACTGGAGTTGTCCTCTTATTTGGAAAGTCTTAACAAGTTTTGGAAAAAATTATTTTGTTTTCTAGATTGTGCTCTCACCACAGGTGTTCTTCACTACTTACTTCCTTTTAGTTCCATAAAATTAGTCAGAAAATCCTTTTGTATTTTCTGCTGGGGCTTTAAAAATGAACTCTGTACCTAACAGCAATCAAGATTAACGTTACTTATAAACCTCTTATGTAAAAACAGAAGAAACCGTATCTATGACTAATAAAAAAGAAAGAGGAAAAAACCCTGAAAACTATGCAGGTATTGTCTTACCTTTAATTTGGATATCATATTTTTCTCAGAGTCATCTGAAACACTCTTGTTTGTGAGAAGTCTTCTTGCCAAGTGCTGCTTGTAATAGCGTTCAAAAACATCTTTCTCTTGCATAAACCTGAATAAAACCATTGCCTTATCCAATATAGTTTCTACTTCTTGCTCTGTTAGCTGTAAAACAAATAATTTGCTGGTTTTAATCTTCCAGCACAAGTGTCTTACACAACCCAAACACTTACAGTAATTCACAGCAGCAGATGGTCTAACAGTAGCCTACACAGAAGCCAACAAAACTGGTCCAACATGAGATCGACAGCCAAAAGAACGGCGCCCAAACTCAATAAAGTGGAGTAAGAAATAGACTTAAAATAAAGGGAAAGGCAATATCAAGGGAGAAAGAAAACAATAAATGGGTAGAATGCCTTGATAAACACAGTAAAAGTGCCTCGGTAAGTTTTAAAAAACGCCAAAGGAAATCACTATTAAGAGTATGAAAGGTTAGCTTTTAATGAAACCTTTTAACTATTAAGACCTGTTTTGTAAAGCCCACCTAGTGCCAGAACAAATAAAATTATTACTTATTTTATAAATGAATAGAATTTACCATTTGATTCCCAAAGCATAAATTGCATGCATTAATATTCAGCTTTATTCAGAGCCACTGAAGCCTCAGATGAACCATCCTGTCCAGTTCTGCGTTCTGTACCTCAAAAAATCTCATGAAAGAAGCTAAGTCTGAAGGACACAGCTGTACTTAAACTAGAAGAGACAGACAATAGTCCTCTGATACATAAAAATAGTAAAAAGAAGCAAAGACAAACTGTTTCCCCATATCAAGTAAGTTAATTTTCAAAGAAATTACTAGATCTTGAGAATAGCTGCCAAAATATCAATATATTGAAGGAAATGGTATTTAATGTTTCAAAAGAAGGGAGCTGCAGAATCTACTACAACCTAATTGTTTTCTGAGGGAGTATCTGCCAGAAGTAATTCACATATGCTGCTTCAGAGGTAGGTGATAAGCCACACAGATCTCCTTGTGTCTGATTTTTCTGTTTAGATCTGAAGTGTTACGAGCTCAGACGTGCTACATGTACTTTTTTTTAGCTAGGATTGCCATTCCTCTTAATATAAAAATAATTCATAGAAATGTAGCTTAGTTTAATTTCATCCAAGCTTACACAGCAAAGGGCATGGTATTACAAGTTCATTTATACTTACTCCCTTGACTCCCTTTTTCAGCTTATCGTCAATAAATAATGAGAGGTACTCTGGAGACCTGGAGTTGAGGTTGAGGAAGTACTCAAAGTCACCCGCAATAGTCTGTTTGAAGAGTCGATCGTTATTGAAAGATTCTTGAAGAAAGCGATCAAACCTACTCTTCAAGTCCAGTAAACCCTTAAAAGTAAAAGAAAAAAGAAACACCATTTTCACTGATATGAAGTTGTAAGCTGGAAACCAGTAACAACAGATAGAGAGGACCAGAACTACAGTCAGAGATTCTGCCACGCTCTGTGTTTGGCATCATTAGAAAGTATCTGAAATTTCATTTCCATTTTTAAATTTCTGTTGCTGCCAATAAGTATCTTAAAGAGACAGTTTTCAGATTAATTTGCTAAAATATTGATATCAAATACTGGTGCCATTTGCTGTAATACAGTTTTCAGATTAGGAAGGCTTTTAAACACCCTTGTTAAACAGGTTGATGTACTGCATTTTTAAATCTAAAACTTAAAGGAGGTTTTTGTTGCACTTGTTGAGCCTTGTCTATTTTAAGCAAGGTTGACAAAGTCAGTACCATAAATACAAGATATGTGAAAGCTGAGGCTAAGCACCCATCAACTGCATCCCTAGAGCTACTGAATGAGTTTGAGGAGAAAACACACTGCAGCAACAGGCCTAAACTTGTCAGGGCTTTTTTCCCCCTGTAATTTAATCCAGGGACATGTTCTGCATTATTTAGGTGCATGTTTCTGGCTGACCTTTAAGAATCACTGTGAGCATATGAAAGGCAGATATAAGCAACAGCTTTCCAGTTATCACGGTGTGAAGTACATAGGCCTGAACTGAACAACTTCCTCTGAGCTAAATCACTGGACTCTTAACATAATTTTTAGAGTTTGCACCAACTTCGCCCAGAGCGTAGAAGCAACAGAGTGTAGAAGGGGGATTTAAAATCACCTGAGCACCTTGCTAATATGACACACACAGGGTTTAGACATAACTAAGACAGCATTTGGCAGAGAGAGAAAATTTCACTTGAGATTTAGATTTGCCATGAACAACAGTTGCCCACAAAAACTGTCCAGGTTAAATGACAAGTCGTCAGCTTCTTAAGAAATTATTCATATGCGGTTACTTAAAGAAGCCATTCAAGAATTAGTCAAAGAAGTAGTAACATTACTTAGGAACTCACCACCTCACTTAAAGGAATGGTCTTTAGACAGGCTAATTAATGTGTATTAGAAATTTTAAATTCAAAGTAAATCCCACTATCTCTCTGTTTACCAAGGTTAGCCTATGCCTCCTCTCCAGGAGTATACAATCTGGTGTTAAACAGGAGAAACTGTTAGTACCTTAAATTAAAACAGCATTTCAACATCCCTTCAAACTATTATATGAAGTTTTAAACCTAATTCTCTGGCATCACTTTTGCAATCATCTTGCCAATTCTGCTCAGGGTTTAGTGATGTCATGTTGCAGCAGCAGTGCTGAGCTATGATGAATGGTTGGGTTTTTCGGTGGTGTAATGCAGGTTCCATGTCTGTTGTCTTATTGGTATTGTCCTCAAAAGATTCAGATGAACATGGCCAAGATGAGAAGTACAAGGTGGTTTCTCAATTCAAAGGTGTTTCTCCTTCCATCAACTCAGCAGAAGGAATAAACCTGTTTGGAGGTTTATCAGCAATCAAATATCAATCCCTTCCCTAGGACCTCTTCCTGAGGTGGCTGGGGTACATACTAAGGGCTGAGCTCTGCCAAAGCATGTGGGAGACAGCTGCAAGTCCTCCTCAGCTTCATTATGCTGTTTGCCTTTGTAGCAGGAAACATTGATAGCATCTTTATAATGAAGTTTATAAATCTTTCTCTGTTAAATTTTTTATGATTCCTCTTTAGGCCCATCAGGAGTGAAAACTACTTCAAAGTACTCATTTTCCACATCATTTGATCCCCCCCTCTCTTTTTTTAAATCATACCACCACAAACATAACAGCCCTTAATCATTTTCCCAAATAAATTTCAAAGGGCATTGTCTCTGCTTTTCAACAGTCCTTAAAGAGGTGATTCTTGTTCAAACCTGGTAAGAAGTTTGCTTCAGCATTGCCAGAAAATTATTAATCCAATCAAAAATGTTTTTATACTCAAATGGCTTCTTCAAATAGTAACCAGTTCTAGCACAGTTATTGTTTTCAAACAAAACAGCAGAGATTAATAGAACATACATTAAATGTTTCTCATAAAGAACAGACACAAGGACTTCAACTAGACATTTTAAAAACCCCTCAAACTTAATGTTTAATGAATATACATGTTCAGATTAAGACATCTTCCACCTAAAGAAACATATCCTTGAAGGTCAATGAACTCTTAAGATTTTGTGTGTAAATTTAAAACCATCTTCACAGAAACAATGGAAAAGATGACAAATACTCCTGAAGCATATTTTTTGATCTTGATAATTTTATGGTACACATCACTCAGCAAGAGATGGAGAACAAGTAAGAACACTCATCTTTTAACACACACAAATGTTCTGTTTCTCAGGGAGACTGAGAAGGAAGCAAGTAATTTGTCATGATTGATAAACATTCACCTCTCCATCACAGCTCATCTTGCCATGAAATATTGCCATGTGATTTTTGTCTCAACAAACACTGATAGCTAGTGTTACATAAAACTAATCAAAATGGGCACTATAAAGCTGCTTGCCAGCAGACATACAACTCACTCTGGAGACATATCATTTAGGGTAATCCAAGAAGGTCCCAGCCGTTAGATAATTAGCCTGAATATGTTGTTTAATATAAGCAGCTACCAAAAGCACAAAAACTGAGCATGTACTTTCCAAGCAACTTCAGCCAGACTTCTAAACATGTCTGAAAATTCAGAGAACATATATTTAAAAAAAAAAAAAGAAATAAATTTAGCTTATTAATAACAATGCCTTTTGAATTGATATTATGGTTTACCTTATAAATCGTGTTTGTGGTGAACTGCTACTGTGAGGAATGTGGGAAAGATGAAAGAAAATAAAGTTAAAATATTTAACTACCTGAATATAGTCAACTGGATTCTTTCCTTCTCCCTCTTCAGAAACTAATGCTTTGCCTTGCTCTCTCAGGTATGAGCTCATGCACTCACACATCGTCTTCAGACCATTTGGCACACGGCTGAACAACTTGTACATGCAAGCAAGGTCTGGAATCAAGAATGAGAGATTATGCAGGACACCTCTGTGTGTTACATGTCTGTAACTCATTCATCTCAGAGCTAAAGATGACAATAAAAGATTCACTTAAAATAATGAGAAGCGGCTTAGGCTAAACCTGGCTTTCCAAAAGAGTAATCCATCCTTGTACATTTATGCAAAATTTTATCATAATGCAGCAAGTATTTCCACTCTGCTATTTAACTCAATCAAACCAGGGCCCATAAAAGTTGAACTAATTCCTGTATCTTATGAACACCCTTTAATATCCTTGCACCCTCAGCCTGAAGGTTATCTAAACTGGGTATTAAAGAAAAAAAAAATTAAGTAGAGTTTCATCACTTTCCTTTTCAATACAGTAACTATATTTTGTTACAGATAGGAAATGTGCTCCCTCTGTCGCTCTATCACCTAGTAATTGTGAAGCTGTTTTAACAAACAAAGGCCATTAATCTAAGCACTAAGTCTATTCCCCATTCTCATGGCTTTGGTGTGAGCACCAATTTCTAAATATAGATACTACAATCCCTCTCTTCATTATGCTGCTTTAGAAACTTATGTTCTATTTCTTTCCATAGGAACTTTCATTCAGTCACTCTGTTCCACATTAACCTCTATTAGGGAAAACCAAATCAAACCAAGCCCTTTTTTTTTCCAAGCTGCTTCTTATCCTTTAAAAACAGCCAACTCCTTCCTGCAACAATGTTCTCTCCACAAGAATTGGTCCTGCAATGTTTCTGTTTGTCTTTTACACAAGTACTTTTTAGAATAACTGCCTGTGGGCCAAAAAAAATTCATGTATTTTGACAGCTATATACTAGAGGAATGGAAGTAATAAAATGGCTCATAGAAAACTGGTAACAAAGACCACTGCAATAGATTTGCACTTTTTTTATGAGACACTTGCTTTAACCTAAACAAAAAGTACCTGTGGCTGGTACTAAATAGAATCAAGTTAAGCATATGGGCTCTGTTTTAAGAGCCCTCTAAAAGGCTGAAGTAACATTCTCAGATGTTTGCACAACAGAGCCACCACAGTGTTTTCACAATTACACAGGAACACAATCATTACGCTTGACTTATCCCACGTGTATCATCAACATTTCTGTCTCCCACGTGACCCAGTCTTACCTTCTGTCTTCCCATTTTTCAGCATATGAACTAGTCCAGAGTTCTCCATTTCCACTATAGTTTTCATATGCTTGGAAATAAGCTCCCTCTCAACAACTTTCACAATAGGTTCTTCTGTTGATTTATCCAGACAATGCATCACCCGTTCTATTTCTTCATTAATTCTAGCTTCTACTTTCTTTATATACACAGAAGCACTGTTTTCAGCTAAAAATTTTTGACTTTCCATCTGTGATTAACACAAATTAATACTTTAGACATTGTTTTTTACAGGGGAAAAAGAAAATATACTAGTTATGTCAGATCAGCATTTATAAGCAAGTTCAAATCAAACACAGCATGTCCAACACTTTATACATCCAAGATTTACATACACACTTAACACAAAATGAAGGTTCTATTATGCTACATGTGTTACATAAGGGGGTACATGCAATATTAAACAAGGTCTATATTTTTCATACTAAGCCAGCCTAGTTTCCAGTTACCAACCAGAGTTTTAGCCACAGGTCCAAAGAAAACAGAATGATGGGGAGAGAGAAGAGGTAAAAATTCCTTTCAAATACCAGTTTATGTCAGTTGTCATCATTCTTATTAGTGACAATGCCGAGCACATTATTTCATGGCAAACTATTTTTATCCATACTTGGTCAGCATAGTCTTTTGGTGAAAAGATGTTTTATTTTTTTATTTTTAAGGCAGAACTAAGAAATGGAACTTAAATGAAAGTGATAATTTTTCTGAAATTTACGGAGCAACAAAGAAAATCAGTACACAATGATATTTAAATGGTTGCACAACATATAATTCAGCTTTTCAAAAAAGTTTGGAGATCAGAGCACACAAAGGTCAGTCAGTTGATCCTGCATAAGAATTGGGAGACTAACAAAGTATCTTATCTAGATATCTTAAAATACTCTTAAAATTTCTACCAATTTCCAGCAAGTTGAACACGATTACACTCAACAAGCATTCAACTGGCTTTCCTCCTCAAAGTATCTCACAAAAAACCCTCAGGGAATATTTAAAATGTGTTATTTGCTGGCTGATCAACAACTGGAAAGCCACGTGGTTGTGCTTAATTCTTTGACTCAGTTCATTTTATTACAAAAAATAGCTCACAAACGTAGATACTATGAAGGAAAAAGCTTCCTCCAAGGCAGTTTGACAGGTTTCCTAGCCTGAAATAATTTGAACCTTTCATGCTACTGGTATTTCAAAAAGACTGTGGGGGCAATGCAGGGGTAGACTCAGTTGCATGAAATAGCCTAAAGCAGCAGGCACAAGATTAGCACAATGATTACTTTAGATGTTACTGGCACCCACAGCTCAAAATTACATTCAAATTATAGTTATTCTGTAAAATCCGTGTTACTTTTCCCCCCACAAAGTTAGCCCTTATTTTTCTTATTTCATTTAATGGATATGGAGGTACATATCAAATAAGCAACAAGTATTTAAAGTACCACCAAATCTCACAATTCCAGGGAGTTACAACAACATTCCAAACATAATATTAGAACACTACCATACCTGAAAAAATTCTGCAGACATCTCCAAAAATGGAGCCTCAAAGTCTTCTTCATAGACTGACCTTCCTTCAAGACCTAGAATCATTAACATCTGGCAAGCATTTCTTATTGCGCCTCTGCCAAAAAGTAAGTTGTTAACAACTTGAGAAATCTACATGCTTGTAAAACAGAGTACACAGCAGAATAACAACTTGTAACATGATATTAAATAAAATATAGTAATAGAAAGTCCATTCTAAATCTGTTTGATACATGACACATTTTCAAGAACATTATACCAGCAAGATTGTTTGGTTTTGTTCAAAACTAAAGAGCTGACAATGTTTATTAAATACTTTAAATGCAGTGATAGGGAAGCAGGTCTCAAGGTCTACTAGCTTGCAAGATTATGAAGAATATATTTCAACATACAAAAAAATAAACTGAAATACTACTTCAAAGAAAACTGCATATGTAGGTTGGAATTGAGCAATCCAAAGTAATTGCACACGTGGAATTTGCTGTGTAAAGTTTAAGTATTTTTTTGTTGGTTGGCTGTTTAAACCCCCCCCCCCAACCAAACAAAATAAATCCCACCAAAATAAAAATGTATCAGTAAGTAAATGATAACAAAAGAACTGCATCCAGAAAAAAAAATTCCACTTTCTGGCAGTAGGGGACAATACACAGCTGTAGCCAGGAAGTATTCTTCTCTTCATAAATTGCATGTTGGGCAATCTCAGTCACAGAACTGCAGCCAAAGGAGCAAGGGTTTTACATATCCCCACACCCAACAGCTGTTCTGAAACTAAAGAAGCACAAGAAAACTTGCAAATTTGAAGTCCCTTCAGCTGCAGTATCTGCAGTGTGTGGCACAAAACTCCACATCTAAACTGGCCAGAGAAGCTGTGAAACAGATTTAAAAGCTTAGAGATGCAACTCAACTACCAAAAAACAAATGGATCAAAAGGAAAAGGAATTGGAATTAAAAGAGGAAATGTAGTAAATAAATAAATAAATAGATACAAAAAAATTAAACAACCTCTCAATACAGAGAAAACACACGATAGCAAGAGGTAAAGAATTGTCAAAACTTTGCTTTATAACCACATGCTCTGGCACACTGTGGTAATGGAGACATTTAACAGAAGTTTTAATAAAAAATACATTATAAATATAAAAAAATATATTAACAAGCTTCCCCATTTACCACTATGCTAAAACTTAATGTATGAGGAGTATTTCAGATTTTGGAGAAATCTGAGTTGTGCAGTCTTAAGTAATGACTTGTCTGTGTATGTTCTTAAGTCATTCATTATTTCTAACTAAGACAGTCACTTACAAACATCTTACCTGTCTACAACTTCTCCTTTCCTTTCTCTTGCGATCATATCCAGCAGAGTTTGCCGCAGGTGATCCCTAATGCAGCCGTAGCGAACTACTTGATCTCGAAAAATAATCAAGCCCAGATTGTAGACATTCTCCACGTTATTTTGTTGCACATACACACGGTCCTACAAAGGCACACACAGCAATAAAACTGTAAATTCAGTGCATCTGTGCTATTCAAAAATAAAAGAGATCGATATTTTTTTTCTACAAAGAAAGGCACTGTACAGAAATAATGAATACCCTCAAAATTAAAAATCAGCCCCATTTTCCAAAACTTCATTTACACTGGAAGTCTCCTGCTAAAGCATGGCAGAACAAATCTACAGCCTTGCCACTTTTTAGTCTGGGTGCAGAGGAATCTCCAACTACTGACAAAATTCATGGCACAATCTGGAAGTGGTTTTACTTACCTACTCAAACCCCTTCCATCCACCCCTTTCTGATCTTAATTCATTTTCCTAAAGTTTTTCCCCACCTCCCTATGCATCTTCCTACCACTCCTTGCAGGCAAACAAAATGCAATATTCAGTGACATTTCCTGAAATAGGAACAGAATGATGAACAGAAGAAAAAGTAAAGCCAAAATGAGAAGAGTTGCAATCACAATCTTTATGGATGGGTACTGCAAAATCATACAGAAGGACTTCTGTTGACACCCCTCCCTCCCATGAAAAAACTTCACTTTCATTCAACTTGAGCAATGTTACGTTTCATTATAATTGCACATATACACAAACACTCAAAAAAGAATGGGAAAAGAAGAATATTTTCTGTTTCAATATGGGTTTAAATTCCATCTCCCTACATAATCACAGTCTATAGGAAGGATCAAACTCCTCTACTTTTTTATCCACCTACATTTACAAACTGACACTGATCCTCAGATCAGCATTCCAGGACCTCATAGCCAAAAATCAACCGTAGAGACACTACTGAGCCACTACTGAGCAGACCCTGAGTTTTTTACTGGTACCCACAGAAGTGCTCCAGAAATTTTTTCTCCCCTTTCCTCTTCCTCTCTCCAAACTCATAAACTCTTTAGAAAAGGAAGATTATTAATAAAGTTACTAGCAGACCGAAAATGCATATATTTGCTTAATAGCCACTAGTGCTGTACCAGGTAAGACCCTTTAAAACAACATTAAGAGTAGAAAAATGGTGAGCTTTTACAACCTTTTTCTGAGATAAGCAGTAATTATTTTTCTTCATTTCTGTCAGGGCGTAATCCATTCCTCTGAAATCATAGTTGAGTAATTACTAAAAATACTGCTTTGCTACCATTTAAGCATAAGGACAATATTATTAGAAAAGGTTAAAGAGTTTTGTACCCACTCATAAATCTGATTGGGATAAGGTTTTCTAAGAAAGTACATAGCTATAACAAAATAATAATAAAAAAATCAAATTCTATAAAGGATGAAGGTCAGTGTTTAAGTATAAAGATCAGGTTCTCCACTGGTTCCATCAACTGTCTTAAGAGCTTTATCACACTCAGTATTGAAGAGTAAAGTTACTTAAACACCTAGAAAATGAAACCATTAAAAGAACAAATGTTATGCTTCAGACTATGGAAAAAAGATTACAAAATCACAAGTTCATGTAGGTTCCACAATTACAGAATATCAGAAGGAAAAGACAGCACACAATTTAGCAGCTGAATTTACATGGCAAAGTTTTCATATACTAATTATGTGCCAGATTGCCACTTGGTGACCAGAGAAAAGCAAAACACAGGGTTCTGCTGTTAACGAATGATTTCCCACTCTCTCCCTTCAGACAGGCAGCTCCTCATTTAAATAAAAAAACAAGATGGGAACAGGTCAGTTATGCCTTCTCTGCGGCTCACGAAGGAAGCTCAATTCTGCCTCAAAGCAAAATGTTTACTAGTTGGTCTCATGAAGTTAGTTTAGTGATACATGGTGGTCTGGGTCTGTGGAATATGTTACTTCATTTTCCGTTATTTACAAACAGGGTTGTTTATTTCACTTCCTTATTTACATGCATCAAGAACAGAAGTAAATGGGATTCTCAAGTAAGACAAGCTTAAAATATATTTTCAAATGGATGAAAGAGTACATTAAAAAGTAAAATCTAACATACGATGTGACTTGAGGAGAAAAGAATATATTTATCATTCCCAAAAAATATTCAGGCCTCTAAAGCACAGGCAGCAGGGTATCTAAAAGGATTAAAGCCATGACTCATCTGCATAGCTTCTGTTGTGGCAGTGCTAAACACTGCCATCACAAAATAGTAACTGCACTAGAAACTCCTCTCAGTGTATCAGCACGCCTCTGTAGTAAGCCAGACCACTCTACAATACCCAAATCAGAGCAGCAACATTAACGTTTCTGATACTGCTGATTTGCTCACCCCTGGTAACAGATCACATTTACTGTTTACTGGAAGCTCTCCCAGTCCAAAAAAAGTAATCATAGAGAGAAAGCCCCAGTGGGGAACAGGTTTGACTGATGACGCTACACACTACTGCACAGCAACCACCTCCCACAGGGCGAAGCAGCGGGTTATTAAAGGTAAGAGTAACTTTGAGAAGACAAGGGTGGAGTTTCAGACAGCAATTATTCATAAATTACAGTCCTGCTTATACTGCAGGATAATTCTGATCTGAATTAAAGTTACCTACTGTAAAATATCACCAGCCACGTTTTGTCCATCTGTGCACAGATGCACTACCTGAATGGTGCAGCCTTCAGACATCCTGAGTATATACTATGATCCTAGTTCTGGAAAGAAAAACACTTTCTCCCTTTTACCTTGTGTGTAAGGTATGGAAGTGAGAGTCACAAGCCCTGAGGTCAAAACTCATGTATCCAATCTGTCAGTGCAGGCTTAAAAAAAAAAAGACACGATCTTTGTGCGCAGCACGAGGAGAAGGGAATTCTCTGCCCCCTGCAAAATACACAGTTGTATTTGCAGAAGCAATTGTTCACTTCTGACAGTGTGTAACTGGCACAGCCCATATGCCTATAACCCAGCCAGGAGTGTGACTGCTGCACTCACATACCTGAAATTGCTTTAAATTTAGCAAGTACAAGTAATCAAGAAGGAACACCACGGAATCCAGTTTAACCCAGTTTGCATTACACATTCTAAGAATTCTCACACTCAGTGTTGCTTGAAGACCAAACAACTGCACCTTCACTACACACAGCAGTTAAATAAACCCATTGTGGACATGCTTACCTACACTGCTGCTGTGAGGTTGAATTTCAGATATCCCAAAGTGTAGTGCATCACTTCACTCCTTCAACAAGTACATGACCTGACTTAGCAAAGATGCTACTTAGAACATGATTTCACTGCTTCGGTGCCTCACTGCTCACTGCAGACAGTGCCAATGAGGTTATGGACAGTATTACATCTACTCTGGCACTGATTACTGCAGCCTAAACATGCAAAGTAAAAGGAAGAAAGCCAGTGCTGTATCCTACAGCATGCACTGGAACTGTGTAAACTTGAAATTCAGTCGTGGAAACTTGAATGACTTAAAACAGTCACGACTGATCTTTACTATGCAAAAGGTTACAAAACCTCACACTACACCTGCAACAGACCTGAAACCAACAGACTTTCACCAGAGACTATCACAAGAGACAAGGTAATTTAGTGCTTGTGGAAGTAGTTCTGCATGTACAATGAAATTCTGCCGTAAACCTCAAAGAGCAAGTATTCTAGTCATTAAGTATCATAATGTAGAAACCCCAATGTGCAAAGCTCATGCCTTTTTAAAAAAAGATCTATTTGAATTTATTTTTATTTTAAAAGTAGCAAAATTAAATAAGGGAAAGAGATTAAGGTGGGTTGGAGAGGTGTTTGTTTCGACTTAAATCATTTGACAGCCAATGGGTAAAACAAAGCTGGAAAACAAATGTGGCATTAAAACAGACAGAGTTTAGTTTAAGATGCACAATCACTAGGCTGAAGTAAGAATTGAAGAGAGTAAGAGAATTCAAGAGAATGTTAAACGTTTTACTTTCACTGATGTCACAGGGTCTGTTGGACAATAGGTGCATTTCCTGAAACTGATGGGTAATTGAGATGGCCTACAAAATAAGAGAAGGGCTGGGTTACGCTTTACTTACAAACATATGATAATTGCATATACTTCTGGTAGAACACAGGCATATCAATTAACAGTGCCTGCTGACTGAGTTTATACAGTGTTTGGTTTTTTTAGATAAAATATTTTTCATGTCAGTTATAGTAGCTCTGCTTGAATAAAAACTATAAACAACTTCTCACATAAGCATATCACTATAATTCTACACGTCACTCAGACTCAACATCATAAAAGAACAAATCATTCCTTATTTTATGAAGTTCCTGAAAATTGTTTCTCTGAAGAGCAGTCAGGTCTCATCTTTCACAGGTGTACTGTGGCTGTATGATTTTGTGGCACTAGCAGCCACAAAACTAACTTCCAAAATTCCAAACTTTTGGAACGAACACATACTCAAGACTGGAAGTTTCCTGCTCTTAAGTTGCTTTTGAATTAAGAGAATTGTGTTTGACTCAAGATGACATCCCAGTGACAAAGATGAAACTGCAAATCTTTGAAAATAATTCTATAGTTTAACTATAGCTTATACTTTAATTTGTAATCAAAGTATGTATTTTCTATTGACAATTTGTTTTATGTCTCTCCAAGTCAAAGAAAGGAAGGCAGTCTGCCCATTGCATCAGCTCCTTGCATTAGGTAGTTCTATTATAGCCCCATGTTACATTACAGAGGTTTAACAAACACACATCAGTGCTCCTAAAGTTTGGCAAGTTTATATAAGCATTTTGGAAGAAAATTTTCTTGTATTTGTACTATTATACTATAAATATATTTTGGTTTAGATGTGGGTTTTTTCTGCTTCTTTGCGTCTTACTTTGATACAAGGAAAAAAAAAAAACCAATGAAAGGCAAATAATTATTCCAGCAGAGGGCTCAACTGAACACCCACTTAAAATAATTAGGAACTGTCAAACAGCACATGGAAGGCTATATAATGCAAGTTGATTTACTATTCTGTTCTGAATCTAAAAGATAACCCATGATGTTCAATTTGCACTCCTAGGAATGCTGCAGAATTCCATCCCCTGAAATTTTGATGGAAAAGAAAAGGCTGTCTGGATGTTTGAACAGCACTTACAAGCTTTAAACCAAATCAAGGCATTGCTCTCTGAGTGTAACAAATACCTGGTGAACTGGTAAACTGATAAACAGCTCTCCTTTTCCCCCTAAGTGGTAACTGCAGTATGTATCCCTTCCTCAACGAGGGAACCCCTTTGGTCCTTAATATACTGGTCAACACACAGAAACAGGAAAAGCTGATAAACCAATTTTTTCTGCCACTGTTTGAAGGATCAAAAGTTTACTGATTTTAAGAGTAGAAGATAACACTGCATTACCCATTACCTTGGAGTATCCAGCACCTTCGGTACTGAAATGATATATAGTATTTGGCTAAAACACAACAGCTACTCCCCTAGAAAGCTCTGGATTCCATCTTTAACATTTCTGAAAATTCACCACTAGCTTTGGTAGATTAACCTAATCCTTAACTATTCTTGAATTTGCCTAGTTGCATCTTGCAGCAATTGATTTGTATTTGTCCTTCACAAAGAGATTAGAGATTCCAGGATTTCTCACAGCAAAGACAGTACACCTTGAAAATAATCTCTATGTCTTCCTTTCAAGATAAAAATACACAAATTGCTCAGTGTCACTTGAAGGCATTTTATCCAGCCCCCTAGCTTTCAGTCTTTTCCCAACTGAAATAAAACAAACCAACCCCCAACATGAAGGCCAGTAAATCCATTAAAAAAATAATCATGGTATTAATTACTCCAAATTCTTTAACTTTTAGCAGCATATTAACCAAAGGGGACTTCACAGCTAATACAAACATAGTCAGTGTCATAGGGTAAGATCTTTAACAGCTACAAGATGAGATCTTAACTCCAGTTTTTCAGCAGATAGAGCACAATTCCACTTAATTACCATTTTTGACCAAAAAATTGCCATCATTGTCTGTCCTTCAGTGTCTAATAGTGCATAAAGTACTATCTTTAGTTTGATATTTTGGCAAAAAATTATTCGATATAAAAAACCCCCAGCATCCCAACAAGTTTTTCTCTTCTTTGTCAAATCAAAGCTTTCAGTTGGAAACTAAGCAAAAATACTCTCCTGCCTCCTAGAGCATGCCCACCATTACAGGAATTTAAATACATACCAACTAGCTAAAGTGTAACACAATCCAGAGACAAAAATGTCAGGCCTTCTCTCAAAAAAAACACCCTTTTCTGTTGACTATAGGTAAGAAAATTGCAAGCCTGCAACCAGAGATCACATTCTCATCTATGTACACCACAATCTTGTACTCAAGCTCTATATGAAAGGAAAGAATTTAGAATTTAACATTCAAGGACATAAACTGTACCGAAGCAAAGTTATCCTCTCCAAATCCTTAAGCTTAAAGAACAACTACACTGGAAGTCTGAGGAGACTTTACAACATCATGCTTTCCACTGTAAGAAAACACTGCTACGTAAACTACAACATGCAAGTCACATCTATAACCTGCCAGAATGGGTCTGACCAGCTTAGTTTATAAGAATTGCGAAGTTCAACCATTTTTCAGGTTAATTTTTCAGGTGATAATGAGATAACCTAAAAGAAGAAACCAATTACATTTTGTGCATACAAGAGTATTGCATGGGAAATTCAAAACAAGGGTCAGAGAACAGTCTTAGGAAAAAGAGTGGTAAGCAAGCCTTGCTTTTTAACTCTCCATTTTATTTGTTTGGATTTGTCAAAAGACAATTTACTGCACAGCTAAACGTGTGAAATAGCAGAATACCCACCATATACATCAGAATGTCTCTAATCATCACCATTGCTGTTTGATGATCATTCCACGCTTGGTTTAGTGTTTGTAGGAAGTTGTTATTCAAGGAGTTTAACACATCTTCTCGCACCTGAAGCAAAAAAAAATAATACATTGCCATAAACTCAAGTCAGTTCCTCCTGCGGCATTTAAATCTTAACAAACTTAGCTTCAGCACAAAATTTCTTGCTCCTCTATGAACTTCAATACCACAAACAACTTCTTGCTTTTCCTGGCTGCTGACCATCCCTACCTTGTACTTCCAGTTTCCTCTGGAAAAATATGACTTCACACATGTAAGAAAAATCAGACTAAAAACAAGAGCAACAAAATAAACAGGGGTATTAAATTTCAAAGGAATTCCTGAAATCTCAAATGCTACAGGTATTTTTTACAACTCTTCAAAGGTTTTATCTCCTATGTTAGAGTGTTTCAAGTAATGCTAACTTTACTATCACAAGTAATTTCAGAATACTGGGTAGTAGCAGTCAAAAATCGGTCATGATGGCATTCAGAGAGACAAGCTGAGAGAGCACAAAGTTACAGCAACCAACCATCATTTGGTAAAGACAAGATTCTTACACTGAGAGTCCATACTCTCCAATAATGAGAAAAAAAAGTCATCTTGGTTTATACAAATGTATTTGTTTGTTGATCTCAACTTCAGACTTTACGCCTCTTTGCCACTACTACTCCTACTAATAAAAAAAGACATACAGTTTCATATTTTGATTTTATGCAGTAGACATACACTACAGTGCTCAAGCTTTAAACTCATGTAAAGGAGAAACCCATGGGAATGTAAAAGAATTATTTCAGAGTTAACCAAATGTGTGAATTGACTTTTGACATAACATTCAGAATATATTCTGCCCTCACTGTAACCCAAGAGAATGTACTTTTGCAGATTTACAGATCTGCACTTATGCTTGGGTGAGTGCAAATTTCAGTACTGAGAATTCAAAGAGGAAAATAAAATGCACACAGCAAGCAGCCACAAGCTGCACCAACATCACATGCAACCACCTGAGAGACTTCATTCTGTTAAAGTTTTATGAAGTTATAAGGCTAAACCAGCATAACAAGGAATTCTGTCTGCCACACTACTATATATATTCCATAAACTTAGAAGAGCAAACCAGAGACAGAGCATGGCACATCACACAAACACAATGGTCTCTTCTCAAGAAGCTCTGGAAGCTTATCCCAACAATATTCACCTTGTTCCTGAATTTAGGCAATATATGTATCTGTAGGTTGTTCAAAGCTTCCTGAAATCTTCCTACTCTGCAGGCCTGAGCAAGGCCTCTCCTCCTTGCTTTTGGAACATAATATGCAGTTATAAGCATTGCTTAGCTGCCTCATTCTTCCTGATCATGATCATTGTTTACCCTTTGGTCTCCCAAATGTGTGCTCTGTTAACATCCAATCTATGTAGTTTTTAGCCAAATATAAATATGCACTAAAACTTCATCAGACATACTTGTAAAGAGTATGCAGAATTGCCCAGAACAAGAGAAACACACACATGATATCGTTGCTTTCACTTCTTTGGCCAGTATGGAATAACATCGAAAACGTTATTTGGTAGATTACCCACACAGGCAAAATTTACCAAAGCACAATTAGCTTATAAGCACAGATAACCAGGGACATTACTTTTATGACACTTTTTTTTAAACAACACAGAGGCAGTGTGCCTTTGTGATTATTCAAACTCATCACACTAATGCTACTGGGCCAGCCAGTGCCAAATCACACACCAACTGGGACCAAAAGAACCAGTGACGAATTGCTTCCAAGCAGACACCTGAACACTCCACAACAGTGCCACCTCTGCTCCATACACAATGTCAGGTGGCTTTCTGGAAATGTGTTTTAAAGTCAGGAACGGGTGCTGTACAACAAAACTAAGAGTATCTCTTCTCAGTGACACTCTCCAAGGTTTATTTTAAGGTGCAGAGAGGTTTGGGAAGCCATTCTTTTAGTTGCTACAAAAGCCACCCAAATTATTGCTTACAACAGCTGTCTAGTTAATAAGTGCTCAAAGCATTCCTTGTATAGGCCATGAATACAACAACATTGCAGGAAAAGTACTATAATGCACATAACATCTTACCCATGCAAAGATGCAGAGTCAAACCACTTTGGTAGAATACATTATTTGAAGTAAAAAAACCTGGATATCCACACTCTTCTACAAGAAAAGACAGTCCTTCAGAGAAACAGCTGCTACTCTTCCAAAGCCTTAGGAAAAATCTCAGTCTCAAAGATTTTCATCAGCAGAATGTTACTGTGAATTAGTAGAGCTCCTAGTGATTTCTGTGACAGTATTTGCAGCTATACAGTAAATCGGCAGGGGAAGCCAGTTTAAATAGGACTGTCCAGATAGAGACTTACTTGAAAATAAATTAGCAGCTTCATAATCTATGTAAGGTCTTCTTATGGTTGGCAAGGATGAAATCCAGTGTGTAACTTCAGGCTCAACTGCATTTTGATACAGCTCTTCAGGAAATACAGAGCCCTCCCCCCAGTCTCTTAAGAATAGTTGGCAGAAGCTTTCAATACCTTTAAATAACTCTTTATCAAGTGTACACAAAGCAGACTTATGGCCTAGTAGTTTCTCTCGTACAGTGCCTGCCCTGATGCAGCAGCACAAATAGTTCAATTATGTAATTTCTACTACTGTAAGGACAGACAGAACCTTCTGTGGGGAGCAACAAGAGAGAACAGCACTTTCTGAACTAAGGCCTCAAGCCCTCAAAACTTTTATTATGGAGTTTCTTTACCTTCTACAAAAATCCAAGTAGTCTAAAAGACAATATTCTAAAATCTTAAGAATCTCAATTAAACAGATTAACTATGATTTCACCAGATATGGTATTTGTTCTCAGACAACTGCAAGAAAAGTGTAGGGAACAGAATAAAGGACTCTAAGTAACCTTTGTCGATCTCACCAAAGCTTTCGATACTGTGAGCAGAAAAGGTCTGTGGTAGATTTTGGAATGTTTAGGATGTCCCCCCAAGTTCCTTAAAACGATCATCCTGCTTCCCAAGGACCAGTGTGGCCAAGTCAGATATGGCAATGCACTCTCTGAGCCCTTTCAGATAACCAATGGTGTGAAACAAGGCTGTGTTCTTGCACCAACGCTATTCACACTCTTCTTCAGCACGATGCTCCAAAGGGCCACCGCAGATCTTGATGAAGAAAACGGGATCTACATCTGATATTGAACTGATGGAAGCCTGTTCAATCTCAGGCGACTGAAGGTCCATATTAAGACCCTAAACCATCTCACCCGTGAGCTGCTTTATGCTGATGATGCTGCCCTCGTCGCTCACACAGAAGTAGGTCTGCAGCGTTTAACATCCTGCTTTGCAGAGGCTGCTGAGCTTTTTGGGCTGGAAGTCAGCTTGAAGAAGACAGAGGTTTTCTATCAGCCTGCACCTCAGAAAGTCTTCCATCATCCCCATATCAACATCGGTGAACCAGAGCTCAAATCAGTCCAGCAATTTAATTACCTGGGAAGCATCATCTCCTCAGACAGTAAGACTGACAAAGAGATAGACAACAGGTTGGCAAAGGCATACAGTGCTTTCGG
>VYXB01010734.1:1004391-1028800 GCA_013397135.1 Pachyramphus minor
ATGCTGCTGAGAACACAGCTGCGTTGGGCAGGGCACGTCTCCAGGATGAAGGACCACTGCCTCCCTAAGATCATGCTCTGTGGTGAACTCGCCACCGGCTGCCACAAGAGAGGAGCACTGAAAAGGAGACACAAGGATTCCCTGAAGCAACATCTCAGCCTTGGCCATATTGATCATCACCATTGATCTACTCCGGCCTCCAACTGGGATGCCTGGAGACAAACCATCTGTAATGCTGCTGCCTCCTTTGAGAACACACACAGGATCACTCCTGAGGAGAAAAGACAACGCAGAAAGAATCGCGTCCAGTCGATACCGCCTGGGGAGTCTCTCTGCTGTGCCTTTTACAACTGGACTTGTCTATCCCACATCGGCCTTTTCAGCCATCAGCGAGCCTGTAGCAAGCGTGGGTAGAGCCCTTTGAAATCTTCATTCGCGAAGCCAAGCCGTCATGATTTCACCAGAAATGTCTGTCCCTGCAGCTGCTATCCTACCACTGAAAGAAAAAAACCCAACACTGAAGAATACTGATGATTCTGAACTGTTACTTACTTTCTGGCAATTCCCTCACGTTCTTCGGCCCTCCATATAACAGTAGTCTTTCAAAAGATCATCTGAAAACATCACTTAGAAAATAAAAAGGCAGATAACACTTCATACATTGTCAGTCAGGCTTACAGTACACCCTAATGCTCAATGGGTAATTTGCCTCCTACACAACTTCTTGTGTATTTCACTGATGTTATGGAAATAATTTCAAATTCCCTGTAGGAGATGCTTCTCTTATCTCTGCCCTTCTCTCTGTGACACCACAACAGCAAATTTTACAGCTGGCAAAGGATGCCAGACATAACTTTCTGAGTCCCAGAGCAGACATGCTTCCTTCAGCCCACACCACCTGCACCAGCACCCCGCACAATTCCTCCAGCACATAACACTGCCACAATGACCAGCTCTGTGCCCTCCCTACAAAACACTTTCTTGCATGCTTGCCTATATTATTATTCTGAAACAGAAGGTACTGTCCCCTCCCAAACTCCACCAGCTGTATCAGCGAAGCACACCATGTTGTAAGGCATTTTGGCACGGCAGCAACAGAGATGTTTGAAAAGAGCAAGACATATTACAGGACATGAGGATATTCCAAGCACCTCTTTCTTTTTAGAAATGCTCTAGTGTCTCCACAAACCAGCATGTTTCAGTTCATTTAAATTAAGGACAGTCCTTCACATCTCTGAATCTGATGTAAACTGCACAGAAAAACCAACAGGACTGTACTGGGCTTGGCCAACAAATCAATGAACTCCTTCGTCACACACAGAATGTTTATGGTATGTTGCACGTCATGGGTTTAGATTGCACTAGACTATGATGTGTACATAAAAACCAGAATGGCTTGAGTTGGAAGGGACCTTAAAGATCTTGTTCCAAACCCCCTACCATGGGCAGGGACACCTTTCACTAGACCAAGTTGCTCAGACCCCCAGCCAACCTGGCCTTGTACACTTCCAGGGATGGGGCATCCACATTTTGTCTGGGCAACCTGTGCCAGTGTCTTAGCAGCCTCACAGTAAAGAATTTCTTCCTAATATCTAAATTTAAACCTACTCTCTTTCAGTCTGAAGCCATTACCTCTTGCCCTGTCACTACATGTCCTGTAGTGTAACAAGTTTCTCTTCATCTTTCTTGTAGGCTCTCTTCAGGTACTGAAGGCTACAATTAGGTCATCCCAAAGCCTTCTTGAGGGTGCCTTTGATTGCTTTGTCTGTCATTAATGAAGATATTAAATAACCCTGGTCCCAATATGCACCCCAAGGGACACCATTCGTCACTGATGTCCATCAGCACTCTGAGCCAGCGACTGCATCCCTCTGGATGCAACTGTCCAACCAATTTCTTATCCATGTAACAGTCCACTCAACAAATCTCTTCCTGATTTAGAGAGGATGTTGTCGGGGACCATGTCAAAAGCTTTACAGAGGTCCAGAGAAATTACACCTGTAACCCTTCCCTTGGCCACTGAGGCAGTCACTCCATCACAGAAGGCCACAGGGTTGGCCAGGCAAACTTGCCCTTGGTGAAGCCGCACTGGCTGTCCCAAATCACCTCTCTGTCATTCATGTACCTCAGCACAGCTCCTAGGAGGATCTGTTCCATGATCTTCCTGGACACAGAGGTGACGCTGACAAGCTGGCGGTTTCCAGAGTCCTCCTTCATATCCTTTTTAGAGATGGGTACAATGTTTCCCTTTTTCCAGCCACCTGGGACTCCACCTGACTGCCTGACTTCTCAAGTATCAGGGAGAGTGGCCTGGCAACTACATCAGCCACTTCCTCAGGACTCTGGGATGCATCTAATCAGGTCCCATAGACTTACATATAAAAGGAACTTTACAAATATTATCCCATAAACCTTTTAACATCAACATTTTTTTTATTGTAACACAACTGATGTTGGTCATTGTCAAATGGTTTAGAGAACTGTAAATTAAGCTCTGTTTTTAAAAAACACTTAACATTTGTATGAAGAAGTAACAGACTAGGTCTGAGAGCTGTGAAAGAAGACTGTCCACATCGAGTTACAAGATTCACAATGGGCAAGAAAGGGAGAAATCAGTGAAGTACCTGATGCACAGGAATTAAATACCTGAATTCAGAGGAAAGGTTTCAATACTTTCAAAATTAAACTGTATTTTTAAATAGGTCTACATGTACCCTACTTAAATAATTATGTCAATATACAGGTAAAGACAAGCTTTAGCATGTCCTCACCCTCTAGTAAAACCAAGGTAGTTCAGGATAGCTGACTCTTCTCAGTGATGCAGAGTACCTGCCCTTCTATTGCCCTCATCAGGCAGCCAGAACCTGGTGATCAGTACTTACAGGCCATGAGGGTGTGCGAGTTCCAAACAAAGCACACTTGATAGTAACTCGCTTGCAGGAATGTATCTTGTATTGATCACATCTGCACCTTCCATTTATTTACAATTAAACAGGCTGAAAGGACAGTAGACTGCATTATGTTCTGTTGCTGAGAAGTTAAATACTTTTCTTATAAGTATTTGGCTTCTAATTAAAATGCTGAATAAGCACAACTTTCTATTAATGGTTAAATAAGCATAAAGTGTAAATACAGCTCTTAACCATGCCTCACCAACAATACAAGCTTGTGCTTTCCAAGCTTTAAAGCTATTTGTAAAAACATTTGAACATATACGTTGCCCCTACCCAGTCTCTTCATCTAGTCTTAATTAACCAGCAGGACAGGAATACCACAGGAATGTAGCTTTTTTGCAAAAAGATAACCAGCAGATGTAGACAGCAAAGGACAATTATGTGTCAAGGATCCTAATAATATCAAATTTGGATTTGGCTCCTCAGCAGTGCTCCCTGAATTGAGTGTAGTTCTTCAGTAAAAATTGACTCACTTCTGTACATTTTCATTTTTCTAAAAGTTACAAAATTCAATGAACAACATTTCAGTTGACAAAATTCCCCTCTCCTAAATTCTAGCATTCACCATTGAGCCTCTGAATAGAAGTTTACAAAGACTTGTGATGAGAGCATTTATTGTTAATTTGCTACTTAAAATTTAACAGAGAACTCTCTTGGAAAGAGACAGTGAACAGACAAGATTTCTCTAAAATTTCTTCAACAAAGTATGAGATTAAACTAAACTTTTTTAAAAATCCATCTTACAACACGTACTAATGGCACAAACATAAGATGTCATTATAGAACCGACCCTATTCTTAATAATCAGTGCAGTTTTTTCCATACTTCCATCTATAACTATCTTGACATGATATCCCTAAGTAAACATTCAAAAGGGACAAGGAGTAGCTTTGAGCCTACAGAGGTCTTCTTTATTGTTAAGAAAATTTTGGCAGAAGTCACATTTTCTTTTTTTAGTCTTTTCCTTGGATTATTTAATTTATCGGATGGCATCATCAGAATAATTTAGCCTTTTTTAACTTTACAGCAGTTAACAACTACAACTCAGTAGTTAGCTTTTTTATTTAAAAAAAAATTGGTCAGGTATTTTTATATTACCCATACACATGGTTATAATTTGCTTAATCACATTAAAAGTCAGAATACTAGGTCACTGGAAAAGACTTTTTTTTAAAGGATCATTTATGATAGGATTAAGTGTCAGAAAGGCACTAGTCTACACTGCTATTTGTGCACTCCTCTCAGCCAGTGCAGTGAAAGTACAAACTCAGGATCTTCTGCTCTTTTGTTAATTTTCCACAATCAGCACTTCAGAATAATTTATTTTGCAAATGGATAATTTTAAATATGCAAAATAGCTAGGAACTAAGATAAGAAGTTGCAGAATACCTAGTAACAAAGCAGCTTCCCTCAAATTAAACCAGGATAAACCTAGGAATAATAAAACTTTAGTGTCATGTTGTTACATACAGACTGTAAACCCCTGCATATACACAGCACGGAAAGTCTCAACCATTTGCCACATTTTACATTAATAGTACAGATTATGCATGCACAGATTATGAAAACAGAAGAGTTTGAGAGTCACAGATGTGCTACAATTATAGAAAAGAGCCATAAATTAACCAGCCACTTCATACCGGATGTGTCCTCTTGTGCAACAGCAAAAAAGCCCACGTTCAAAGCACTATACTTGTTCAGATCACACCTTTGAAATTAAGATTTTATAAAGAAAATAACACATTTCTCATCTACAGCAGTAACTCCAGTTGGAATGCACTACAACTCCCAACAATTCTGCATTATTTAGACATAAACCTTCCACCCATTCTCTGTAATTCAGCCATAAATAATCATCCAAGACACATGACAGTGTATGACTTTCCTTTGTATGACTCTCCTTTTCAGATGTTGTAAAATCAGCCAGTATATGGGATCAGAGTGGACACGTGTCTCTCTTCAATGATAGGCAGGTATGGAGCAAAGCAGGCATCTCTCCAGACTTGGAATTCTCATTACCCCTAAATATTACACGGACTCCTAAAAAGTGAGTTTTAACTTCTTTCAATTACATACTTATTAATCAATTCTAAACTTTTCTCTCAAAGAGAGGAGAGGTGGTTCCATGGTTTAACATGAGTCCTTTTCTCAGATCATACATCTTCACAAACAAGAAGTTTCTGCATGTCATTTTGACTGAATTACATGGTTTTGCAAAGGCTGAACTGATAGAATGCAGATTACTCGGGACTTTTGTTGTTGCTGAGCCGATGTTTTTGAATAGTGCCTACCGCCTCTTTAAATAGTATAATCCTACCACAACTCTCTCATTAACTTGTGAATTAGTTCATTAGCCCATAACAAACAGGTTCTTACATTGGTATTTATTTTGTTCCACGGATGAAAAAACTGACTCAAAACTAACCCAAAATTTGGCCTAAGAAAGTCACAAAATGCCACCAAAAAGGCCACAAACCTTTAAAACAAAGATTCCCAGCTCTCAATAGTTATTCTTCAACAGAAGTTGTTTCCTATTATACACTTTCAAACACCTTCTAGGGTCTGTCCTACATTAGTAACTTACAAAAAAAAAAGCACCTGGAACATGAAGTCATTTGAGCTGGGTGTTAGCTCTATTCTACCCTTTCCGAGAGACGCTCCACAATTGCAACGCAAGGCAACATAATAAAGTTAGATTTTTTTGTCGTTTAAATAACTGTTCAGAATTCTTTCCTGTAAGACACTTCCATTTTAATTAATAAAATGACAAACCTTGTTTATTAGATGCTCAGTGACCACTTCTCTGAGTCCAGTGTAGAGTTTTTCACCATGTTTATGCAACACCATTGTATATGCATTCCTATACAGCTCCTCAAAACTGAGACCGCTATTGTTCTTACGCTGGATCTCTTGGATTGCATTTTTCAGAAGATCCCAAATGCTGTTCACATATTTCTCATCCATAGTCATCTGTAAAAATAAAACAATATGTTATTGTTTAGAATCAAAAAAGGACATAGATAACAGAAGGTAATTGTTCTGCCACATCTTGTTGATTTCATTATCACAATGTTTCTCAAACTTTATTAAGACTGTGTTTATGAAACTAGCAAGGATTTAAAGACATAGTTACGAAATTGTAATTTGTTAAAGTTCAATGCTTCTTCCTTTCAGAGCTGCAAATCCACAGAACCCAACTGCAGAGCCTTTGTAGGTGTAAAGGCAGGTAATCATGGACATGAGTCTCTTCCCTACTCTTCCTCCACAGTGCTGACAGTGATGGATGGTTAACTCTCATCCCATACTAACATGTTACTTGGCGCCTCCTAAATTGTACTGCAACACTGATCTGCTTCACCAGACCCCAAATCAACCTGTACAATAACAGATAATGTCTGACACAGCGTTAGTAAACTTGGTCATCTGCTTGATCCAACTAGGTGCTTCAAAATATGATAGATAAAGCAGTATCTGGGATTGCCAGTGAGTGCAGCAAAAAAATTGTCAGATGTCAGTATTGCTGAAAGTTTGTGATTCAAATTTCATCATGCAAATGTAAAAAATATTCTACTTTTTAACTGGACCAATTTTAAAAAGCAATGTTTAACGTTAAGTTTGGTTTAGTTTATACAAAAACAGGAACTGAGTTAGCATTTTACATCTAAAGAAAAAGGATGAAGAGTGAAGAGAAGAAAAGCTGCTATTCCCAGTTGCTGTGGGAAAAGAAAACATCCCACACACCAATCTACCAATCTCCCAGATACCAGTCTACGAAAAATGTCAAAATAGCCTTGAAAATAAGAGCTAAAGTAGTAAAAGAGTAAAGAATAATGATATGACATTTACAGAGGGAAATCATGACCAGCTGTAGTCTACCTCTCCTTCCCCTTCCACCCAAGAACCATTAAGTGAATAGAGGAAAAATATGGAAAATTAGATTTGATTGCATTTGTAGTCAAACACAATCATTAGCAGAACTTTTTTCATTACAAGTATGTTTTTACATACTATTTTCAAAATCACATATCAATTTCTCTAGGCACTATAAATAAAAGTACAGCTCATAATAAAGAGAAGCCATTCACTGCCTTGGGAAGGGAAGGAATGGGCTGCTGAGAAAAACCAAAACAAGACACACAACATGCAATCTTCCATCCTCCTTGTCTTTTGGAGTTTTGCTTAAATACAAAGATTTTTATGACAAAAATAATCCTATTACTACTTTTTCCACTTCTCTGATACCAAATCCACTAGACTACTCAACTCCATGTATGGTTACTACTCAACACCAGATATGGTGTCAGATACCCAAAAATTCTTAGCTCCCCATCTCCCAAAAGTAAAGCCTCAAAGTAGCAGAGGAATGGCGGATGGAATGTCACATGTCCCTCCACACTTTTTGCTTATTCTGCCAAGTGTAAGACTGAAAGGTCAGTAATTCTGCTTTTAATTTGCATTTGCTACATTGGTGCCTCTTCAGGGAAATTATTTTTAAAGCCTTCCTGAACCAGCGATTTTACAAGCACTGATAGTGAAGGCAACCATTTAGATTTGCAGAAAGCAATCCAAGTAAAAGCTTTTCAGCCTTCCTTTCAAAAAAGTGAGGTTTTGTTTTGAAACAAAGCATAGACTCAAACCAACAGCTCCCAATGTCCTTTTCTCCCCTTGCTAACCAAGAATCTCAAAGCCAGCATGACCTTTTTATCTCAACTGCAATTTAATTGCACATTGTATTTTAAAAAAGGTGTGATCTGTACAAAGCAGGCAAATCACTGGGTGCTCCTTTGCAGAGGTGTTACAGCACTGCTGCTTCTGGGCTGATCACAGTGAACATCTCTATGTGTTACAGACAAAGCAGCACATCTGATAACTCAGATCTGTTCAGGAAAACACTAAAAGGAAACTTTAATTCTTCTACTTTTAATCCAAATGCTACAAAAACGAAGGAGAGACTGTAATGTTATTTGCTCCAAACTCACCGAATACAAACATGAACATAGAGCTTTCTGCCACTTAACAATTAACACACCACAAGCTGCTCTGGAAGCACAAGAAAGGTCCATAAAAGGTAATTTTAAGAAGTACATACCTGCATGGGATAAATATACAGAAATATCTGAAAAACTGTTATAAACTTAGTACCTTTTAGGATTAAGCATGAAGGACTCTTTTCAGTGCAGTCTCTTATTCTGCTGATGACTTAGATTAACATCTGTGAGGTTTCATGGGAACAGGTTTGCTCAAGTTCTAGGATATGAAGTTAGAAGAGCACTGTCTTCCAAAAAAGCTCTAGCACAGCTGGCTTGTTTGCAGCAGCGTTTTCTAACAAAGCAAAGACTCCTAACACTTTAAATAATTCTATTCTATTTGGCAGTAAGTCACTGCAGTGAAGTTTCAGCAAAAATGTATTATTTCCTCTCCACTGCTGAAAAATTGTAGCATTTGAACAGAAGAGGTCTTCCTGTATTCTCAAAGGTATGTGAGATTTGCAATGACTAAATCTACCCTTGGATCATTTAACTCACAGGTTCATCTCTTTTCATCCCCTTTCCTTAAGTCAGGCTTGTATGTAGAATTAAAACCCAAACAACTAACCAATAAATACGTTTTTGATACTACTCGAACACTTTGCCATTTTTCCAAATTCTGTACAAAAGCATCTTTGAAAACAGTATCAGAGAACTGTGACTCAACAGGGAAAATTTAGGCAACTCTCTGGATCCCTACTCTGTGAGTGACAGACTTCCAAAAATATGAATGCAGAATAAGAGCCCGGCTGTTTTTCCATGTTCATTCCCAGATTTCTTTTAATGGTTATATTTTAAAAGTGAACTCCACATTTTTAATACAGCTGCACTGCTTGTGTCATGTATTGTTGCAGATTTAGCAGAACCCAGATTGCCGCTTCTGCTGGTGCTTTAAAAAAAACAAAAAAAACACACACACAGGTCTGGAAAGGCTTTCAGAAGTAAAATCCCATTAACTTCAGTAGTGTCTACACCCAGATTCACCAAGATAGTAAGAAGCCAGTGTCCAAATAGAGGAAATGTGTTAATGTACTCCCGCTTATCTGAACATTACCTTTCTTGGGGAATGGGAGAGAGACCAAGTCTGTTATTGGCAGGAGAGAGGGCTGTTTATAAGAAGCCGCTAGTTGGAAAACTTCCACAAACCGCTGCCCAAATGCTAATGATTCAAAGATGCAACTTGAACACAAACATCTGAACTCAGAGCATAGCACAAGTACATCTTGAGGAAATCAGACTAAAATGTCAGTGTACATGAAAGTGCCATCATTTTGCAAAAAGAAAACCAAAAAACCAAACTGCAAAGGACTCAAAAGGTCCTTTATTCCACAGTGCTGCCACAGTGCAGGATCAGATACTGTCAAGCCCCTTCCTTTAGCAGTGTTTGTCTATCATATTAAAAATTAACACCAAGGCCAAATAAACAATCACTGCCAGCAATCTATTGCCATTCTCACCTGAAAAGCAGGTAAAGCTGGTAACAGTCCTGAACAGACTTCTCAGTGTCTCCCTCCCAGAAGCTGACACTACAGGCACCTGTTTGAGTAACTTACTGGCATCAATCACAACAGAACAGCACAGTTCTAGGAGCTTTCTGATTAACATATAACTTCATACAAAATGTTATCACCCTCCTTCTAGTCATGTAGTTCAAAGGAAAGTGCAACATCCTGTCCCTAGGGAGCAGAAACAACCCCATGTGTTAAGAGCTGCTGGGGCCAACTGGCTGGAAAGCAGATTTGGCAGAAAAGAACCCAGAGCACTTGACGGACATCAAATTGAAGATGAACCAATGGCCCTCTGAGGCAAAGAAGATTAATGGTATTGTGGCTGCATTTGGAGGAGGGTTGCCAGAAGGTCAAGGGCTTTGTGCAACACTGGAGAGACAGTGGAGTAGTGTGTCCAGTTCTGGGCTCCCCAGAACAAGAGAGACATGAACATACTGGAGAGAGTCCAGTGAAGGGCCACTAACCACCCTCTGGAGCACCTCTCACATGGGGAAAGGCTGAGAAAGACAGCCTAGGGAAACCCTGCAGGGATCAAATCAGTGCATACAAAAGCCAACGGGAGAGTGCACTGAAGAGGGAGGGAACCAGCCTCTCTGCAGAGGTGCCCTGTGACAGGACCAGATACAACAGGCACAAACTGAAACACAGGAGATTCCCCCTGAATACCAGGAAAACTTTATTGTGAGGGTGACCAAGTATTGGCACAGACTCCACAGAGGCTTTGGAGTCTCCTTGGAGATACTCAAAAGCCATCTGGATACAGACCTGAGCAACCAGCTCTAGGTGACCCTGCTTAAGTAGTGGGGCTGGACAAGATGACGTTCCAAAGTGGCTTCCAACCTCAATCCCCCATGTGATCTGGTGATACACATTACAGCTGTACACTGAGGAAGCTGGAAAACCAGGGCTCCTGGAGTAAATGTGACCTTTTCAGAACTGCCAGTACCAGTCTTCCAAAGGAAATGCATGGCAGGATAACAAAGGTGAGCAACAAAATACTTGTGGTCCCCAGTGGAACCAGGCATTTGTTCCCTGGCTTATACCAACTACAGTCAAAGAACAACACTAAAACTCCCAGACTCAGGAACATCCAACACATCTACCGCTGGAAATCCAGATTACTTTGCATAGAAATAAATGCTTTGGGGTGTAATTTCCATTCTATGCACTTAAACTTTTACAACAGTTCAATTTGGATGCAACTTCATTTCATATTCTTTTCAGTTGATCGTTTCACCCTTAACACTACAGAGCTTGCTCCTCTTAATTACATAACCATGCTCCAAGTGCTGTGAACTGCAAGGAAGAGTTACAGGAGTAAACTGTTAAGACCCTGATGAATTCTAGAAGGTTTATACCAACTTACTTTTACTGAAAGTAGTTATTTAGTCTTCTTAGAGGTGGTTAAAAAAGAAGTGAGGAAGAGGTAAATAGATGTCCCACAAAATCTCTGTAGGAGTATCCACAGAGGTTTACCCACCAGCAGAAACAGGAGACACATGAACTAGGACTCTCAAGACTAATGACCACAGACAGCTTCTTATCCTTCTTGCAGAAGAAATTTCTAGACAAGTTCTATGAAGTTCCCACAAATATCTCAGACCAGACAGGCCATTGATAATTCTCAGAAGTTTTAAACAGACTGCCAACACACTTGCAGGACATTTTTACTTTCAAAAAAGTCACAAACACCACTACTCACTTTTTCTACAGAGTAGCTGCAGTGTTTATCACCATGCTACACATTAACAGGTGAAACATGTTGACTTGAAAGGGAGAATTTTAGAGAACAACATTTCTCAAAATTTTCAAAAAACACAACCATCTGCCTCATTCCTTTCCATGACATCATTTACAGGTCTAACACCACAGAGCACTGGAATGAGAACCAACAGAAATTACAGAATGCAGGTGTTTACCTTCTCTATGTGTAAGGAAGTGACTAGATACCAACAATTACAGTTAGTCAGCCATGCTGAGAGTAAACATTTGTAAATAATAATTGCAGCCTATTCTCACTACCCCTCTTCCTATCCCTCAGCAGACCAAGTGAGCAGGGTCTGACTACTGTCTTCTAAAGCTGCCACCACGGGGTCTTGATCCATGGTCCAAGAAGCAAGGAAGACTCTCACCAGTGGTCTTCAATTCCATTGCAAGACAGGGCATTCATCAAGATGCTATTAAATAGTTTATTACACAATAACTCAGCATCTTTAGCCTGTATCCTTCATTCTGAATGAAATTTGGCTGAAGTTATCCAGAAAAGGGCAAGAGCAGCCCATTTCCTGCCTCAGAATCTAATCACTACTTGAATTTTTATAAACCCCTTGAATATTGTTAATTTAAAAGACAAGAATTTACAGTGACAGAGATATATTGTCTAGCGTTTGCTCCAAGAATATCTCTGAAAAATGGCATATTAAGATATGGAACTACATATTCTTCAACTACAGGGCAGATAAAATGTCCTTCTATAAATGACAAATGAAGACCTCAATATTAACACTTCTCTGAAGTTTTCACCACTGCGTAACAACGAGCAAGATGTTGGCTCAAAATCTCTTGCTCTCACATTGCCTACACACACTTTCTCACAAATAAAAACAACTCATCTCTGAACAACTATAAACACCAATCACAAAGTTCCTCAATAGATGTTGTCTGATCACATCGACTGTTACACACCAAAACATGACTGGAAGCTAAGAGAAGGAGCATGAAGAAAGTAAGGGTCACACTGTCTCACTGCTGTTCTCTTGAATCTGGGCTATTACTTTGCTTAGGACATCTGTTGACAGAGTCACAGGGAAGTCAGAGAAATGTGCTACCAAAACTGGCCCTAATAAGTAGGTTTTGCTCCTAGGTGACCTTCAGCAGCAATCGAAGATGACAATACAGTGTTATCCACATCTCCTAAGAAGTGTCAGGAAATGCCTATTACACTGTTATACTCCCTCAGAGGGAGTGTGTGGTGGTGGAGGATCTATGCCTATAGATTCCCCTGACATCTGCCAGTAATCATTTACAAGATTAAATATTGACACCATTTTTATTATCTATGTTTTCTTCACTTATCCCTTGATATTCAAGCCTTACCCTTGTTTGGGTAGGCAAACACTACACTAAACTTATCCAAATTCCTCCTGCAAGGAATACTCATGGCACTGTGTTCCCTTCCAGGCTCAGAAGATAAGCTGAGCAACCAGTGCTGAAAGTAATCCCCTAAAGGCCAAGGGAAGAATCAAGTTTATTCTCACCCTCAAAAAGGCTTGAGCCTCTGCAGGAAGGGCTCCATGACAATACTCTACCAGTAACAGAAACACAGGAATTGTAATATCCAATTCTCCTTCCCAGGCTCTACTCAGCAGAAGTAAGCAGAATGTGCAGTTAAATCAAAAAGGAATCCTTTCTGTCAACTGAAACATCCAAGAGCTTTAGGATTTTAGGTAAAACACTTTGCTTGAATGGGCTCTGCATCACTGAAAAGCTACTGGGCCAGCAAGGGGTGGATGGGTTAAGTGGACTAAAAAGTAATTGCTCCTTAAAAGAAAGAGTTGTACCTCCTGCACAAGGATCCACAGATTTGGTTTACATCCATGGTGTTGTCTCAGAGTGTGCTGATCTCATCACTAAACAAGTGCTGCTTTCAGTGGGAGCTTGAAGAGGAACAGGATTGGTTGGGTTTTTTTAAGCTTTATAGCAAGCTTAATATGCTCCAAGAACTTCCTTTTTAAAGTAAACTTAAATCCCAGAAAAAAAGAGACTTGTTCCTCCTCTCAAAACGTAACACTTGTCTGCATTATAGACAGGTCTGACAGGAGTTTCACTACACAACAGCAATTTAACAGCCTATATGAAAAGTTTAAAACAAGTCTCTTAATACAAAATGTCATACTGCAGCAATAATTTTGACATGCTTAGGCAACTGAACAAATTTAAAGATCACATATTAATTTATCTTTCCCATACAAGGAACCAATTCAGAAGAATGATCCTGAACTTATCTTGAACTGCCAACACACCTCTCTTACTCCAGATTTCAACTTCTATTTAGTACAGTTTCTTCGCTTTTCCCAATGCCTCTCCTCAACTTCAGTGTTGCAAATATGTGGAACATAATATGCTAAAAGGGAAAAAATGAGAAAAACAACTCCTCCCAAACATCTGCTTCATCTGAACTATGTAAATCTGAGCAGCCATCTCTTACAGATAAACACAAGGCAAAAGATAATCTAAAGGTTTTTGTTTCATTTCTTTAAAAAACAAAAACAGAAACACTCTGAAAAGGCAAACACATAAATATAAAGGTACACAGTGGTGATTCCGTGAACATAAACAACCTTCCTCTTACAGACCTTCTCACACTTCCCCAACACTAACTCATACTAAGTGTTTGTGACTACTAATGAGCAACTACAAACTCAGTTACACCCCCCAAAAATAAACTTTGTTCTATTTGCAACTTAGGATGTTCAACTTACAAAACACACCTTCAGTCACTCTCATTGATATAAAGAACTCTCATTAATACAGACTAAAGCAGAATATTACTTGTCTGAGTGGGTCAATGGAAAATGAGTGCTCGCTCATCCATCTCATTTTTCATCCACTTACTGGTGTATATGGATTCACAGTCTTTATGTTTCTGTATAAAAACTGTATCAGGTGGTTAAGTAACAATGTGGAATATTCAGTCAGTAAACATTGCATCTATAATCACTTAAACAAAGCTTAACTATCTTTTATACACTCATCTGTCTTACTACTTATTTTCCACAGGACCCAAGTGCCCTGAAATACAGATATGCTTTAGTCAGCAAGGACTGATGGATGTTGTCCCCCAACAGGGTTGGATACTGAGGAAAAGCAAAGAAAACACACCAAAATTAACTTCTTTTCAACGAACTGTCTAAGGTGCTACTAATTACACTAGAGACTTTATTCTACAGATGCAAGCTTTGCCCAAAGAGGATAGCAAAACAGTACTTAATAAAATACAGAAATCCAAATTTTTAAATTACCTCTTTCCCCCAGCATCTGCAGACAAATCTAAATGTCTAACATCTAATATCTAAGAGGCTAAATAAGATATCAAAAGATATCAGGTGTAAAGCAAATCTCCCCCTGCCATCATGCAAGCTTTTCCCCATTCTGATATTACAGTATGAAAATTGTTTTTAAAAAAGTTGTATTTAACAGACAACAATTAACTGGTTTTGTTCAAGCTTCTAGAAGAACTGAACTGGTAAGAGGCTAAATATAGGAAGTTCTAGTGGAAAAGATAGTTGTCACTGCCACAGAATGGAAGTGCTTATACAGTCAAAATAGCAACATTGCCTGTATTATTAACCAAGGTTCTTTTAAAAACATTCAATGACATTTCTACAGTGCTCATTACTATGACACCTGAAAATGGAGGAGGATTATAAAGCACCCATAATGAAACTACTTATTTCCTGAGAACACTTCAAACTAACAATAGTAAAGAAGAACTGTCTATACTGCTGAAACCTCTCTTACTTATTTGGAAACTGTTAGAGCTGAAGTCTAGATCTAAGTTTACAGTTCACAAAGTCTGATCTTTCATGTTTAACTTTGTAAATTAACAAAGTTATTTTCAGACACGAAGTTCGTTTTTGGTTTATTTCAGTAGATGTATTGAACACTTAAGGTGCAAATAACGTGTGTGGGGAAAAAGCGTATCAGGTCAGGACTGCTTGACTCAAGAAAAGCCCATTTGGAAAATGGGAAACAGAGGAATAAATACAAGTATTTGACACCAAAAATCTACCAACTCCCTCTCTCCCTGAAAAAGAATAAAAATTAATATCAATATTTTGAAGACTAATGAGAAGCTCAGAGTCCTCTTGATTCACTTTGGAAGTAGTAATCCTAAAACCACTTTCCTCAAACTAAAGCAATGGGACAAAAAAAGAAAGAAAATAAAAAAAAAGGAGCTAATGTAACAGCAGGAAATATGTTCCTGAAAGTAATACAATGGCTTTGTTTCTATCCTAAACAAAGTTGATACTAAAAGAAAATATTTGAACCTAATTAGAAAAGCAGAATATGGAACAAAGAAAAGCTGAATTTCTGGGAGTGAATCACCCCTCCCATATATCAGTAGGATCCTGGAGGCTTAGAAGGCATGGGGAGGACAGGTAGTTCTGCACTAAAACAGATCAGCTGTTTGTCTGTGGCTGTCAAACAGGCTCTTATCAAAGGTGAAATGACAGACAGTGGAAAGAGTGACAAAAAATTTTATAAGTTACTGGGCATACCTTTCCCCATTTACAAACAGAGCCAAATCCTAAACATTTCATTGGAGTAATTTAGCATTCCACTGCAATAAAAGCTTGTAACAGCCAAGGACATGCTTTTCAAAATCTGAGGACTATGTGACTACGAGCAAACTACCACAAAGTACAATCAACTGCAAATTTCCTCAAAGCAGCTTACTCGGGATCACGGGCCATGTGCCGGCTCTTACGCTGCAGGAGGAAGGTGGCTCAGTCCTCTTCCACTGGAACTACTTCCAATTTACTAAAGACTGAAAGCAGAAAGGGAAGTTGTTTGCTTATCTATAACCTAACAACATTTACTAGCTCAAAACTGATGAAAATCTCAAATTTCAATGGGATTTAGGTCCCTGACTCTCTTAATTTCCTTTTACAACAGTGTGGGACTGCAGCAGGTTGTCTTGAAAGTGCCATTAACTGACAACAGGTCACTGTCAGCAGAAGCAGCATCATTACACCCCAGACAACTACTCATATCATTCCAAACTCTAAACCAATAGAAATATCTATTTTTGTTGTTGTTGGGGGGTTTGTGTTTCAGTTTTTTTTTTTTTAGCTCAGTCAAAATAGTCTGAAACTTTGATTCAGTACGTGATCATATGTCTATTAGTTTTAAGACCATCACCCAATAAACACTACAAAGCAAAATTAAAAAGCCTTAATTTAATAAGGAAAAAACGCATTAGGTTTTTTTTTGGCAAATCCTTTTTACTGATGACTTGTACAGTATTAACATTATAATAACCTTAAATAATAAGAGAGATGCTGCATGTCTCAATCCCAGCTAAGAACTGCCAGAGTGCTGCTCTGCATATCCATGCCTTCTGTGGAAGGCACAAATTCTCCTCAGGGGTATCATCTCTCCAAGTGAAAAAATCCATTAGTTCATTAACTTTCCAGCCTTGGTGACCTGAATTCAGAAAGCTTCCCTGAACCACAAATGGCCCATTCCTTGCTTACCCAACACTCCATGCAAATCCCACAAGAATTATTTCTTGTTTTTTTCAATTAACCTACAAGTAGCTCAGTATTTTACAATTGTTTAAAAATCAACACCATTTAAAGAGGAAATCAGTGAAATACACACCAACTTACACAGATTGTAAACACATTTCCTGTAGTCATTTCAAAACAAGGAACACAATGAACGACTTGAGGGGGATGAAGGAAGAAAGGGGGATGGTGGGGCTAAAGGACCTTCAGAGGCTTTGGGGGTTTGTGACAACTCCTCCTCCATAATAACAACAGCATAACAATTTGAGAACTTGCACAGGAATAGAAAAATAAAATTTTATGGTAGTCAGAGGCCAACAGAGGATAATTTTTTCCCCTTCAGCTTACTTCAGTGAGGGGAAGGAAGATACACTTAATAAATCACTTACAGATTTACAGATAATCAATATCACTGCATTCTCACAATAACCTCTCTCTGGGGGATTTTTGCACCACAGTGCAAACACCATGACTGGATGCACAGAGCAGCAGTGCCTGGAAGACTAACACTGAAATGACTGCAATAGAAAAAAATTCAGAGCTACATAGGAAATTAAACCCATGTATATAATATAAAAAAAACGAAAATAAAAAGGTCCACTCAGACCCTACCAACGCTTTAAAAACAAAAGTAGTGTAACAGTAAAAAGTCTTTATTTCAATGAAGATTCTTCACATACAAAATGTAAGACAAAATCTATACTCAGACTACACAGTCTAAGAAATTAACATGAATATTGTATTGTATAATTTTCCCAATTTCATATCATTCACATGTATAATTATTGTCTTCATTTATGTTTATTACCATTAGCATTAAACAAAAATTTCCACAAACGCATCTAATCCATAATAATGAACAAATAAAGCAAGTTATTTGTGCACATTTTGCGTAGTATTATACCTTATTTAAACTTCAAGCAAGGCAGTTTCAGCCCTCGAACACTAATTTTACACACAGCTAATTAAAGAATTTAGGCCACTCCATTGCAAAGACCATCCAAATGTAAGTGTTTATTACAGTTTTGTCCTCCTTGCTGTACTCAGGTGCAAAATGCACTTTCTTCCTTCCCTAAAACATTAAAAATATCATTATGGGTGTTCTTTTATTAAGTCATCTAACAGTATTTACTTACACTGAGATGCTGCTACTTGTACCTTCACAAAAGAAAAATTAGTGATTTAAAAATTCTGCTGGCTTTAACTGACCTTCAGAAAAATAAAATAACCTTGTGATTCAAAGCACATTTGGCCATGCTGTAGTTTTCTACTACACCACTTTCCTACTCTATGTTTCCACAAAACCTGACTCAGACTGAAAAACACGAACTTACTTTTCTAGAGCTGTTCTTCCGCTTGCACAGCTACTAGAAATCAAAGATAAGATCCAGTGAACATATACACAAGGTCAAGAACCTATTTTAGACTGTAACACAATCACTGTGAGTTTTATGAATGGACTCAATCAAACTATCTTAAGAAAAATCTGTCCCAGTCTATCACAAAATGTTTTCACCACATACAGAGGGACTATGTGACACTGCACATCAGTCATGATGATGAAAGTTTAAAAGCACCTGCACTAAGACTACCTCCCCTACAGATCAAAGCCAAAGGCTTTACAAGACCTGTTTGAAATTCTGAAAAATGGGGTCACTTATGCTGTGTATACCCGCCCAGAACAGATTAAAGGAAAAATTAGTAACTTGTATAGAAAAAAAGTCTATTTTTATGTTACATACTATTATTATAACTATTCATGTAGAATATAAATGGAAATTATCAGTTTTACAGCAACTTTCAACCACTACCAGGAAAAAACAGTCATTCCTGTTTAATAATGCATATACAATATAATAATACTATACAACACTAATACTATACAACACAAGAGTGAAGGGATGGAGATGCCTAACGAAGCCACTTGAAAAAGCTCAGCTTGAATTAGCCAGCATCAAAATCTCAATGGAACACTACTGGCATTAGTGCACAAAAATCAAGCAAGTTTCAAATAAAGGCAAGATCCATAAATGGCAGCACTCTTTCCAGTGCCACACAGAGGCACTTGCTCAAAACCCTGGACCAACAGGAATGCTGATTGCTCAGAACATACGACCCAGTTAACACAGAAAACCAAGAAAAATTGCAACTGAAACCTGAACATCTACAGAACTCAGGCATTCTGAGATTAGGTTAGACATAAACTAAAAGATAATATGCATAGTGTTATAAGAAACCCCAAGCAAATAAAACCCCACCTACAACTACTCAAAGAATAGTCAGAATTAGTGCTATCACCTCTTAAAAATCGTAAATGTATTATTAGGACATTCAGGCTGCTCACCACATTTCATTAAAGAAAAAAAAAATCTGTGAAAACTGGAAGGATTTAATAAAATTAACTGTCCAGTAAACAGAAAGTATTTCTATACTTTTCTTAATTTGCACCAAAACAACACTGGCTTCCTTTGAATAAGATAAACAGTGTTTTACTTTTTTCAGTTTGTTTTACTTCTAGGGTTTAAGCCTACTAAAATTTTAGTTGTGAATATTAACTTTTTATTACTGGGAACACTACATGGGTTAGTAATAAATAAATAGCTAAGATGCCCTAAGTTTGAGAATATAAAGTTATCAAGATTCACAAGCCAACCATGTAAAACATGGAGTAAACTAAGTGATCTTGCAGGATATTATTTTATTCAGAGCTGAAAAAGCCTGCAGTAAACCACCCCCCAATTCCACCCTTGTCCTACTCTTTAAGCCTCTCCATTCCCTCACCAACACAGCATGAAGGCTCTAGGGGTTATAAGCCAAAGCAGAAATACACGTACCGCTTACATAACTCGAATGCTTAAAAATTTAACCACAGTTCAATGTTTTTTTTATGGTCTATCTGCTCTAAGATGCTCAAGATGGACAAAATTTACATCAGCTTCTGGAACTGACATTTACGCTTCAAGCTGTATTGTGTAGATCTGTAACAAACCTTATCTTCAACTTGCATCATCAATTCCCCAAGACTCAAAACAAACCGAAGCAGCACTTGGTGCTCCCTGAGAAGATGAAAAGGCTTCTGCCTACACAAAGTCTAGAACAACTGGCTGTTAGACCCCAGGAGAAAGGAACACTGGCAATGAAAATAGGAGTCTTAATACTTCCTCATGGAAGAGCTGGAGTTATTTACTTCTAAGTTTACATAACTTTCTTTGAGGAAGAACATGAATTGATAATTGGAGTTGAAAGAAAGGAAAGGTTGTCTGCCTTTCTGCACAAGACTGAACAAAATGAGAATTTTCTTGGGCACAAGTATTTCAAATAAAATTAGTCAGTGAAGCTTATATATATATATATACACACATATATATATTTTTAAAGACTCATTCTACCACAAGTGCATGTGTAGAATCTCTCCAAATGCTGTCCAGAATTCATACTGTAACTGATGCACCAAAATAGTTCTGAGAACTGGCAAAACACTACTCTGTAATACTACTCCAGAGAAGACAGACAGCTCTGCAGCAAATAAAAATTACTGAAAGTGCTCAAAAACCCCCTCCCCAACTACAATGATCAAACCCAATAACCTACACTGGGTCATACTGGTTTTCAGAAGGATCTGTCCAACCAATTTTATGGTGACATCTGCATTGAGAGAAGAATGAGTTCTTGCAATAAAGTTCATTCAACGCAGCTTAATGTTTCCTAAATTTTGAAAACGAATTCCCCAAATGCTTTCTGAATTCTCACATACTGTTTATTTCCATAACAAATGTGCATTTTTTTAACTTTCTACAACTTTTCCATTAAAGCAAATTTAAGGCTACTATCTTTCACTAGCTAACCAGTCACAGCAAAACAGCTCAAATACACTTTCAGGAAACATAATTTATACATGTTAGATCTCCCTTATAGAAGTTACATCTCTCCAAGTTTTAACTGCAAATCTAGCATTCTCTGGCAACACTTCTCACAGATCACCTTAAAATTAGATTTGCTGCACGCTTGTTTGAGAGCTTTGAAGGTATTCCTCTAGGCAGTAGTAATGGGCTCACTGAAAGTTAAGCAGTGAGAGCCAATTTGAGACCCTGAGAGTACTTTAAACTAAACCAGGGAAGAAAACAACCCCCTACACTTCTCCCAAACAGGTGCAATTAATTCATGTTTTATGGGAATATCAAACCTGCATTTTTGCCTAATGCACAGACCGTGTATTCAGTAGACTACTGCACTCTTCCAAATAATTAAAAAACCCCCAATTTACTAACTATAGTCAACTCACATCACAGACAATTACTCAACATTTCAGAAATTATTTTGTTATTTTTAGCATCCGCATTCATATCTGCTGCATGTCTATGAATCTGAAACAACAGGGTCTGAACACTGCTTAAGAAAAAGGAACCTACTGTCACTCAAAAGCCTTCTTACACTGTTCCATCTCCTGCTTTAACACCACCCTGAATGCTCTCTGGATAGACCTTAGATATGGAACAGCTATATTTTACAAATGTGTTAAAAGTACCAGAAGTATTTATTCAAAGTAGCACACTGGAAGCCTTCTATGGTGGTACATAAGGACACTTAAGCTTAATTTCATGAGTTTGCTCTACTGAACATACAGTAAACTTTCACAAAAATGTATTTCTATTACACTTCCCAGGTCTGAAATATGCTCAAGTCTGAAGTCTCAGAGAATGCATTCTCATTTGGACTCCTTCTGATGCAAAGATTATCACTGCCTCTGAGTCACGATGAACAAGAGAACACAAGAAAGCTCTTTCAAGTAAGAGAGTTTATAAATTAGAAAAAATGCATTTTGTTTCCTATTACGAACAGAAAAATTGGTTAAATGTACAGAAAACTGTTTTTCTCAACCACTTTTGATTACTGTACAACCCACTTCAGAAAAACAGTGAACATCATGTCACTGCCCTTGAGGTAAGAAAAAGCACCATCGCAGCACATACCAGGAGCAAATATTAAGGGACATTTGGGACAGCAGGAATTCTGTCACCAATTACCAGAAATAATAAAGAAGAAATCTAGAATAAAACTAATTCCAAGCTATCACAACCTCTAGGTAGAACATTCCTGGCTTTCCAATGTTTTGGTCAATTTCTACTTAATTTCTAGTAAGGTAGAAAAAGTGAACTTTAGTTATGTTTGGCAAAGTACTATTTCTCCTTTCCTTTAGTTACTGTTAAATATAACAATAATAGGAGTATGAAATATACTATAAAAAATATTAAAGGAAAAAAACCTACATGCAGGAAGTTACCCTAATATTGCTATGCTCCAGGAACATTTACTCTTCAATTTGGCTACTTGTAGCTTAATGTAATAGTAAATAGCTACCTCCCATGCAAGCAGCAAACCAATCTAAAACAGGTAGACCTCCTGAGGAAAGGGGATCAATAAGAAGACAAATTGAAGCAGCCTGCAAAGTCACCTCTGGAAGTACTCTTAATTCAGAACCAAAGAGCAAAATCACCAAATTTGGGATAAAAGAGTTAAGAAGTTGCTGTAGGAATAGTACATTTTCTAAATATAGACTCTACCCCCCACAAAAATGAACCTTGCTGACATGAATAATTCCCCTGCAGTCACTGGCACCATTCACAGGACCAAAGCTCGACAACCACTTAGGCCTCCCCAAAATTTGCAATAGGATCTTTACACAAATGAAGGCTACTGACAGGTAAACCCCTCCAAATCCCTCAACAAAGTACATGCTGCTTTTCTGTAAACGCTTGATCAACAGCATTGTCAACAAAATATCTTAGAAGAGAAAATCTATTGGAGAGAACACCTGCAAAGTTGCTCTCAACAAATGTCACCAAACATTGTAGACCCTGCTGACTAGTTATTTACTGAATTATTTTAGGGAGGAAACACTTCTTTTTTTAAAAATTTTAACCTAGATATTCTTTAAGCAACTGAAAAGAAAGAATTTAGTAAAAACAGTTTCAGATGAAAGAAACTGACTCCAATGTTTAACTTTATTTAAGAACAGGGCTCCCTTAGAGCATTCTTCACCTCCCCAAAACAAATTTCACATGTTCATATACAAAAGTGGTGAAATACACAAACCTAACTTTATGCTATTGTTAAGTCTGCCTTTGTTGGCTGACTCATAGCTACATAGTCACAGTTGGAATATATGGATCTGTTTATCAATTAAAAGACTGATATCTTTTGGTGCAGTTTGTTATAACACATACCCATTGGGTTTGCTATGGTTTATTTTTGTACAGGTTTTCCTACTGCTTGCTAGTAAAACCCTGGCTACATTGCAGCAAGTCTTCTCCTTTATTTCTATAAGCCAACATGTCTTAACAAAATTGACATCCTTGGAAAAGGCTATTTAAAGAAATAAATGAAATCTGGCTATCAAAAACCTGTCATCAGCTAAAATTCCTAATTTCATAGCCCACTTTTTTCTTTTTACTTTTCCCACTAAATGCAACCACCCATGATTAAAAGTAGAGGAAACAGTAAAACAGTGTAACTCAGATCGTTATGATTAAGCTGGCTGCTGAGAATATAAAGAAATCTCTTAATTTCATCAGCAAGAGTTTTGATGAAGCAAATATATTGATATATTCCTTGCCAGCGAAGTGAGATAAACAGGTATGTCCAGTTCTTTTATAAAGGCAAGGCACATTATATCTACACCACTGCCTACTGGGATCAGACACAGCACTGAGAAGTTAACACTAAACCTTAGAAGCCAGAGACTCCACTACGTATCTTCCTTTTAACACAAACTCCACTGAACACATACACACTTCCTGGCCATCTTCTGGCAGGCTGAAGCTTTTCTGTTTCTCTTGTTCTGCAACACCATTACTCGTGCTGTAGTTGTTACTCTGTTGTAAGCTTTAATTGAAGCAACTGTCAAAACACAGCCAGCGCTACGGCATTTTAAATTAATAATCTGCCTCCTTCCCCTCTGTAACTCAAAGGGAAGGCACGCTCTCGGCTCTGCTGAACCTGCAACGAAATTACCTATGCCTACATGTTTATAGTAGCACCTTCCGAACCAGTTGGCACCGTGCCACCTAAATCTTATCATCATACGACTTATAGCCTCTTTTACGGAGCGAAGAGCGAAATAAATTTTCTCCAAAAGGTAACTCTGCAGAAGACATAAATAAACACTCCCCCCGCCCCCCTTCCCCCTTCCGGGGCTAACTAGTTTTGTTGATGTAGGCGTATATAACCTTCGGCTCCTTCTTGGAGGCCTTTTCCTTGAAAACAAAGAAACCAGCACCCCCCCACCCCCCCCAAGCCGTACGTGGATTTTCATAATTGATTTGCTTGAGGAGGAGGGGTGGGCGATAATCGCGGGGGCCAGCCCCTCCCGCTGGAGGAGCTCCCCCGAGGGGCAGCTCCCGCGCCTCTCCCGGGGTGCCGCGGCCGCTGACAGCTCCCCCCGCCCCGCTCGCACCCGCACGGCCCCGCTGGCGGAGCGGCGGGGCCTGCAGAGGCCGCCCGGCGCGGCCCGGGGTGCCCGGTACTCACGGGGAAGGCTCGGATCCGCATCTTGGTGTCCTTCCGGCTGCCCGTCCCCTTGCTCAGGTTCGACATCTTCGGGCCCGGCGGCGCCTCCCGCGCGGGGCGGC
>VYXB01010734.1:1029092-1051961 GCA_013397135.1 Pachyramphus minor
GGGCGTGAGGCGGGGGTCGGGCGTGAGGCGGGGTGTTCTGCCCCGGCGGTGTCACGGAGCCGTGGCCTCGCAGAGTCCCACAGTCATAGAGGCATCGAGGTTGGAACAGATCTTTGGGATAATCCCGCCCAGCCGTCCACTCAGCGCTACCACTGTAACAACCCCAAGCCACTAAACCAAATGACCCAGCGCCAGATCCAGACGCCTCTTACATAATCATAGAATCGATTAGGTTGGAAAAGACCTCTGAGATCATCGAGTCCTACCTAACACCACCTTATCTAATAGACCATGGCACTGAGAGCCACATCCAGCCTCCTCTTAAACACCCACAGGAACGATGACTCCACCACCTCCCTGGGCAGCCCGTTCCAATGCCCAACCACTCTCTGTAAAGAACTTCATAGAAGAAGTGCCACATCCAGCCTCCTCTTAAACACCCACAGGAACGATGACTCCACCACCTCCCTGGGCAAACTTTTCCGATGCCCAACCAATATCCCACTTGTTGGACTTCTGGCAGGTGTTTCATGAGGTTTAAAGTGCAGGTTTTTTCCCCCTGACNCAGGAACGATGACTCCACCACCTCCCTGGGCAGCCCGTTCCAATGCCCAACCACTCTCTGTAAAGAACTTCATAGAAGAAGTGCCACATCCAGCCTCTTCTTAAACACCTCCAGAGATGGTGACTCCACCACCTCCCTGGGCAAACTTTTCCGATGCCCAACCAATATCCCACTTGTTGGACTTCTGGCAGGTGTTTCATGAGGTTTAAAGTGCAGGTTTTTTCCCCCTGACAGGGAAGCCTCAGATGGGCCTTGCAGCTGCAAACAGGGCACAGCCCCAGACAGGCAGCGCCTGCCCTATGCCTGGCACCTGGCGGTAACCTGGCTGGGCACTGCTGCAAGGGGAATGGCAAACCCTTCGTGTTCCTTGCCCTTGGAAGTCTCCCGGTCCCTGTGAATCATGTCAGTGGCAGGCGGGTCCCGCCACAGGGTGCCATGTTGCAAGGCAGGTGTATGTATTGATGCCCCGTGTTCGCAGGGTGCCCTGATGCAAGGCAGGAGTACTTATTGATGCTCTGTGTCTGTGTTGCAGTGCATGCCTGAGAAATGATGGTGCCACCTGAGGCAATGCTTATATATGCCCAGAGTTAAATATAGGTCGTTCAGCAAAGGGCAGTTGCTTTAGAGGGGAAGAATGTTTAGGAAATGTCAGATTCTGCAAGTTAGCAGTGTAACACCCCTGAAAGTTAGGCTGGTCAGCCAGAAGAAAATCTAGATCCCAGATGCCAGAGGACGGATTGAAAAATTAGTAGATTTTGAAAATGAAATCTGGGTCAAAACATGTCTTGCTCAAGATTCCCCAGAGGAAGTGCGTGGCATAGCCAGGAAGAGAATTTCTTTCTGGTGACTCTTAAACTGGACTCTGAATACCAGGGCATCATGTGATGTACTTTTTGCATCCAGTTCCATGTAACTCCACCATTGCTGTTTTCCTTCAAGTGCCTGTACACCACATATGCTTTCAGGAAACAGACACAACATACCTTCTCTGAGCTAGTTTACCTTCTGTAACTGTAATGTCACCAGTTTTGTCCCTTTGAGTTTTTTTATAAACACTTCCCTTTGGGAAGATGCATGTTCATAAATGACATATTTTTTAATCTCCTGATCAAAATTAAGCATATACGCCTAGAGTAGGTGTTATATAACAGCAACACAATAAACAATGATTGCAACATGACTATGCAATAGGAACCAGTCCTTTTCAAAATTACAGTATAGTCAAAATGCAGATGAAACAAAGATGAGATGAGAAGGGAAAGATTGCCAGTTGTTAATATGAAGAATATGGCTTACACATTGTCTCAATATAATTTCAATCTCATTTCTTCTTCTAAGTACTTCCTTTGCCCAATGAGAACAACCTCTCATGCTAGTATTTTTTTTTCCATTCCATGACAGTTAAGATCAAGTAATTTGAAAAGGTTTAACTTTGACTCTTGCAAAAACAGTTTGCAGAACTAAAGTAAAAGTCAATCTGTACTGAAACACAGAGTTTTCATTTTGAAAATGTTACAAGAGTACTTTTCAACAAATTTAGTGCTGTTTCAAAACCCAAAACTTTCCCCACAAACCATTTTTTAGGAACTAGCATTTCTTCTTTCAAGAAAGAAGAAAAAGAATAACTTTTACCATACCCATTACTGCAGATTGCTCTAGGTTAACTTCTCTAACTACTGCTTCTATGCTTCCTGACACTGGCCTTATGCTTATGGCAGCTCTGGACCACCAGCCTCTTGCCTTCTGTTCATCTAGGTTGCTATTAGTGCACATTTATATCTTGAAGTGGAAAAGTGCTGACTCACCCTCAGACACTGTTCAGTCTAGCACAAACACTCAAGAAAAAATAAAACTATGCTCCTACCAAGTGATCTCAATTCTCACATCAAATATCTTTATTTTATTTATTTATTTTGTGAGCTTACAGCTACCACACACTAGCACAACTACAATGATAGTTCTAACTTTATTACTAAAAGCAGATTTTGCAGTCTGAGTCTTCTTTTTGTGCAGATTTATGACCCAATGGGTCATATCTGNCTCTTTGTAAAGAACTTCATAGAAGAAGTGCCACATCCAGCCTCTTCTTAAACACCTCCAGGGATGGTGACTCCACCACCTCCCTGGGCAAACTTTTCCGATGCCCAACCAATATCCCACTTGTTGGACTTCTGGCAGGTGTTTCATGAGGTTTAAAGTGCAGGTTTTTTCCCCCTGACAGGGAAGCCTCAGATGGGCCTCGCAGCTGCAAACAGGGCACAGCCCCAGACAGGCAGCGCCTGCCCCATGCCTGGCACCTGGTGGTAACCTGGCTGGGCACTGCTGCAAGGGGAATGGCAAACCCTTCGTGTTCCTTGCCCTTGGAAGTCTCCCGGTCCCTGTGAATCATGTCAGTGGCAGGCGGGTCCCGCCACAGGGTGCCATGTTGCAAGGCAGGTGTATGTATTGATGCCCCGTGTTCGCAGGGTGCCCTGATGCAAGGCAGGAGTACTTATTGATGCTCTGTGTCTGTGTTGCAGTGCATGCCTGAGAAATGACGGTGCCACCTGAGGCAATGCTTATATATGCCCAGAGTTAAATATAGGTCGTTCAGCAAAGGGCAGTTGCTTTAGAAGGGAAGAATGTTTAGGAAATGTCAGATTCTGCAAGTTAGCAGTGTAACACCACTGAAAGTTAGGCTGGTCAGCCAGAAGAAAATCTAGATCCCAGATGCCAGAGGACTGATTGAAAAATTAGTAGATTTTGAAAATGAAATCTGGGTCAAAACATGTCTTGCTCAAGATTCCCCAGAGGAAGTGCATGGCATAGCCAGGAAGAGAATTTCTTTCTGGTGACTCTTAAACTGGACTCTGAATACCAGGGCATCATGTGATGTACTTTTTGCATCCAGTTCCATGTAACTCCACCATTGCTGTTTTCCTTCAAGTGCCTGTACACCACATATGCTTTCAGGAAACAGACACAACATACCTTCTCTGAGCTAGTTTACCTTCTGTAACTGTAATGTCACCAGTTTTGTCCCTTTGAGTTTTTTTATAAACACTTCCCTTTGGGAAGATGCGTGTTCATAAATGACATATTTTTTAATCTCCTGATCAAAATTAAGCATATACGCCTAGAGTAGGTGTTATATAACAGCAACACAATAAACAATGATTGCAACATGACTATGCAATAGGAACCAGTCCTTTTCAAAATTACAGTATAGTCAAAATGCAGATGAAACAAAGATGAGATGAGAAGGGAAAGATTGTCAGTTGTTAATATGAAGAATATGGCTTACACATTGTCTCAATATAATTTCAATCTCATTTCTTCTTCTAAGTACTTCCTTTGCCCAATGAGAACAACCTCTCATGCTAGTATTTTTTTTTCCATTCCATGACAGTTAAGATCAAGTAATTTGAAAAGGTTTAACTTTGACTCTTGCAAAAACAGTTTGCAGAACTAAAGTAAAAGTCAATCTGTACTGAAACACAGAGTTTTCATTTTGAAAATGTTACAAGAGTACTTTTCAACAAATTTAGTGCTGTTTCAAACCCCAAAACTTTCCCCACAAACCATTTTTTAGGAACTAGCATTTCTTCTTTCAAGAAAGAAGAAAAAGAATAACTTTTACCATACCCATTACTGCAGATTGCTCTAGGTTAACTTCTCTAACTACTGCTTCTATGCTTCCTGACACTGGCCTTATGCTTATGGCAGCTCTGGACCACCAGCCTCTTGCCTTCTGTTCATCTAGGTTGCTATTAGTGCACATTTATATCTTGAAGTGGAAAAGTGCTGACTCACCCTCAGACACTGTTCAGTCTAGCACAAACACTCAAGAAAAAATAAAACTATGCTCCTACCAAGTGATCTCAATTCTCACGTCAAATAGCTTTATTTTATTTATTTATTTTGTGAGCTTATAGGTACCACACACTAGCACAAGTACAGTGATAGTTCTGACTTTATTACTAAAAGCAGAATTTGCAGTCTGAGTCTTCTTTTTGTGCAGATTTATGACCCAATGGGTCATATCTGCTATCCACAAATTCCTCTGTAGCTCCTCCTTTCATGACTGAGGTCTGTTCTGTGACTGTCCAAGGTGGAGATGATCACTACTTTTTTAGTGCAAATTTTCTCTTTCCATACATAATATACAAAATGAGGTTTCACTAAAAATTAGGCTTTGAGCTTACACAGAGAACTAATGTAGATGCTTGTTAAGTGCTTACGTTAATTCCAGGTGGGTCCAAGCCAGAAGGAAGACACGCAGGTGGAGGAGGACAGATTAGCACAGGAAGAGTTAGCCACCCTACAGTTTAACTGGGTCATCCCAGCTATCTCCCATACATCTCATGCCCTTCTGGTAGTCCAGGCCACCAGGTAACGGTTCTTGTTTACAGGAGTGGGTGCCCTTTTTGGAAAGTTCATATCTGTGCATTGCAGAAGCCTTAAACCCACCTTGTACCAACTACAACAACATGCAGAGTTGTGAAGACCTCCAAAATAACTTAGGCTTGTGCGGTGAAGAGCTCAGCATTATCCAAAGCAGTCATTTACCATTTGTTTTTATTTTTTCCTGAGGTTCTATCAGTCCTCTGACTTTAGATAGTGATGATATCCCTAAATAACAGTGGACATTGCTCAGGTGCCTGCCAATCCACACAGAGTGTCTCCCCCTGAATGACACATCACCATCTCTGTCAGCACAAGGATAGTCCTTTACTTTGACATGTGTATCTCGAAGGTTACAGCAAATCTTTAATTATTTAAACATTGGTTTTATAACCTGATTTATACCTTGATATAAAATCTTAATCACGTGAAAATATATAATCTTAATCATGTGAAGGGTGTCAGAAATTTTAGAAAAATGTAAAGTGCACATTACATTAGAATCAATCTAAATTTACATTTTTATAATCAGGCCCATAAAAGCTTTAAGAACCTTTGAAAGAACATCGCTCTTGTTTAACTTCCAGAAAATTGTGTTCTATATACCTAAAAGAATATGAGTTCAAATGGTGATGTTTTGCTTAATAAGGCTTAATTGTGTTTCACCAAAGCCAGGAATCACAGGATGTTTTTTAAAGTAACCATCCTTTCCAAGGAATCACACATACATATTCTCAGGCCTCCCTTACATAAAATACATAAAATATTCCCTCACCCCTGCAACCATCAGTGATATTTGACCATTGAAATACAAAAGCCTTTAAAAAAAAAGGTACTTCTATCACAGCAGGAAACAGAATGACCACATCCTTGTCTGCAGAGCACCTAAATGCCTGACTGCAAACACAGGGGTAATCATTTCAGGGCTCGAACTCACCATAAGCATCCCCCCCCCAAAAAAGAAGCTAAATAACCTTTGCTTATTTGGTGAGATCCCTCCCTGCAAAGCCCAGAATTCGGGGGAGAGGGAGGGGTCTCCACTCTTTTTTTGCCTTTTTTTGGTTTTTTTTTTTTGGTAAGTGCCTGCATCACTTTGCATATGATGGTTGCTTTCAGATTTGCATGACTGATATGTGACACAGTAACCGTATGTATGAGACAGTTCCCTCACTCTCCCATGTTACTGATTTGGCAGATTCAGTAAACAAACCATTCTTTTCATCACAATTCCTGCAACCTGAAATATATGTGTGTGTATATGTATATATATATATATATATGCACATACATTTTTTTTTAACAACACTTTTCAACACACCAGCAAAACAAGCACCCAATGAATGAACCACAGAGTGGCTTTTAATAGATCATATTGAGGATTCTGCCAAAAGCAGAATTTTACTCCAAATCACTGAAAGAACAAAAAAAGCTCAGGACAACCAGATAAATGTATACTTTTAGTGCCTTAATTCCTCCTCTGCAAATCAAAACTAATTGACTGATTTGTGATTTCTGATCAATGTTCAGAAACATGAGTTACCAGGACACTGTTACATTTCTCTTTGAGGAAACAGAATAATTTCAAGGCATAGTGATTCACATAATTTTTATCCATTTAAATTTTTTTTCTTTTCTTTCCTATGTGTGCTGGATGAAGAAAAAGCTTGTTTTTATTTTCCTCTGTCCCTGCTTCAGAGGATTAGGCAGAGATGTAATTCACTGTGATAAAGCTACCTGAATATAGGTAGATCTGTAAGTTTGGAATTGTTGTTTTGTTTTTGTTTTTTTCCTCATTTCTTCCTTCTATGGAAATAATGCACATACCATTTTATTTGCTTTAAAGACGAGTGTAGTTGGATTTATTTTTTGATTGCTTTGGGGTCATTTTTGACATGTGGGAGGCAGTAGGGGTGGCTGAGAGGCCTGGAGGTACAGTGAAAGACAGTGGAGTGGCAAGACAAGAAGGAACACAAGCAGCATAAAGTTATGTGCTTGCTCCTTCATGGAAACTTGTTGCCTGAAACATGTGGCTGGGCTGTGTTTAAATTTAATTTCTGTTGCATTTAAATGCCACCACAAACAGAGTGAATGCTAAAATATGACAGTCTAAACAGCTCAACAGCTTCAAAATTAAGCCAGACTAGATTACTTTCAAGTATTTTTGCGAGCAGGAAGAAAAAGAGAGGTTGAGGTACTGTCTCAACACTATTATCTCTATTACTGACCTGACTTACAGACAAAACCCTTGCTGATGGGCACAGGCTAACCCAGGCTCTCCCTCAGAGCTCTGTATCGCTTTCCATCCCACCAGCCAACCCAACAGCAGGCTCCACCACCACTGGTTGCACAAGATGTGCCTCCAGCACCAGCAGACTCAGAGTGGACTGTTTACAGGCAGCGTGCTGAGGACTGGCAGGAGAGATGATGAGGTTGCTGTAATGAGCACATCATGTAGTGGCACATTTCAAAAACAGGTCTAACCAGACAATGCACATAATAACCAAAATTAATGCTGTCCAACCAGCACTGGCTTCCCTTTCAGTACCTGACCCACTTCAAGATATTGTTGGAATAATACTGAAGTTCTTAACAAAGTCAAGCCTCAGTTCAAGTGCAAACTCACATCTCTAATGTGTCTCTGACAGCGATCTTGCATAACGTGCCTGCAAAAGACACAAGCAATAGCCTGTAATTCACCAGCACTGCAGCTTCTCTTATGGCAGCAATTGCTGTAAGAACTGTATCATCAGCTTCTTTCACACCCTGCCTTGGTCTCTGTCAAACAGGGACTAGAACAGTACCCTGTAGCTGCATGAATACCTGTGACCTCCCTACACTGTGACTGCTACAACAGGGGAGGCTCTCACATCAAGAACAGGCAGACTCTTAGGTTACAGCCCCATTTTCTAGCTGTGAAACCACTGCTTCACTGTCAAGTGGAGAGTTTAAACAGGCTTCAGTAGTGTGACAGGGCATTTGGCTGGAACAAACCTTTAGTTCAAGGCTCACATTAGAAAAAAAAGTCATGCTGCAGCAGTTGCAATCAGCAGTGAAAACTGCAGTGGTGTGGTAAGACAAATGGTTCAGGTTCAGAAGTTTTTTAATCACACCACAACCACCTGCTCTTATAGGTGAACACGTGGGTACATATTGTGTCAGAAGACAGCCTCAAAGAGCCAGATGCTTCAAAACACTCAAGGTAAATTTTCAGGAAAAAAACCCAAAAAACACAAATCATGGAAGAAAGTATTGTGCACCGACCCCAGTGAAAGCTAAAATGCTGCACCAGTACCATCATATTTCACCAACACCTACCAAAAGGTTAGTGTTGTTTGGTAACCCAAAAGGTTAGGAGTGACCTGGTCTTGGTGTATAAAGCACCCACATGGGAGAGTGGTTTCTAAGAGTACTGCCATTTAAATCAAGTAGGAAAATACAGCCCGACAAATTGGTTGGAAACTGAAGCAAGATCAAAAACAATGCAACACCAAAGATAATTATTCCTTACAACTATTTATCTACATATGTGACAGATCCTTCATTATTTACCCTGTCAAAAGAAGCTTAGTAGCTTGCTAAATACCAAGTCAGAGTCCAAATGGGGTGAGTTTATTCAGGACTAGCCAGTAATGCCACGTTCTTCCAGAAGCTCTGGATTTACTCAGGCCCTCACTTCAGTAGCAGTACCATCAGCAGCTCTTGGCACCATCTGCAGATGTGGGTGGGTAATGTAGCCTTTTGGGAGCATTCACCTGCTGCTTTGCTGTGGCACACACAGTTCTGGTGGAGAATGTCTGAAACAGCTGACACATTTTTATTCTTATGAGTTCTAGTGTCTTACTACCAATTCAGTTTCTGTAGGACTGGAGGAAGTTGCTTTGATGATTGAGGGCAAAACACATTTCGCATTTTTCACGGTTACACTCACCAGAGATTACTTTATTTGTGGCTGTTAGTGACTTTCACGCCTCAGCTATTTTGACGTTTCCTGTTTGCTAAGTGACAGAGAATTGCTTGCCTTGCATACTTAAAACACATGTATGTTTTGGCCTTTTCACATCCAAGTAAAAACTCTAGGTTTCCCACATGGGAGTGTTTTCTTCTAGAATATATGCATTGGTTCAAAAATTACTTCTGCACGTGACAAGTCCCTAGCCAGATGTAGTTTGCATCCTTCCCAGGTCCTTTACACTGCCTTGCACAGAAAAGTGACTAATCTTCAGTCTCAGGTCAGGTATTTAGTGGAGAAGCAGCTGTGCCAGTTATAGATGTGACCAACATCCAGGCATTTGTCATCGCTCCACAGCAGCTGTACAGTCAGCCCCATGGCAGAGTATAAAGGACTGTATAAAAAAATTGGTGCTTAACTTCCAGTGGAATGTCAGGTGGGTGAACTCACATCACTCCTACCAATGCTTACTAACCTGCTGCCTCTGCAGTGAAACACATGATGAGTGCCCAGGTGATTTATTCTGACATCTAAGCCGTACCAGGAAAAGGGTCATTTCCAGTTTATGGCTGGGAATGGATACCTTCAAGTGCCACAAAGCCATTTCTACAATGAGCATGTGACTGTAGCCTCAGAAAACAGTCATTATTTTATAGACAGCTGGTAAACATCCTCTTCCAGACCTGGTTCTGCAGGCTAAAGATGCCAGGCATCTGGAATGGACATTCCCAGAAACCAAGTCTCTCTCTGTAGCTCACTAAATTGGAATTGTTCTATTGTTTTCCTGTTCTGCCTGAGACAAAGCATACTGGTTAGTGCAAGCCTGCCTTTGTCAGCTGTTTGTTCTGACCCAGCAGAACTTGCCTGAAACAGAGCAGTGTGCATTTATTCCCTGGATACACCTTTTTGGCAGAGTTGTGCAGGTGGTAACTCCTGGCTATGGTGAAAATGCAAAACCAGAGGTAGAGGAAGCAAGACTTTCAGCAGTCAAATGGTAGTCATGCCACACGAGCAAGTTGCATAGTATAAGTGCCCATTTTTTTTAATTCTGCTTAAAAAATGTGAAACATCCATGAAAAACACAACTGTCCTTCAGCCTTTAAACAGCTCTCAACTCATGAGGTTGAGTTCAATGCAAAAAGTGATCTTTTAACAGATCTTGGGGGCTTGGCAAAGCAGGCCCACATGTGCTGAGCTTGGCTTTTTGAACCGTCATGATACAGATGCAAGGTAAAACCAAACTTTTGATGACAATGAGTTATTTGTTTGACCTTCATGAAATACCTAAATAAATAATGTCCTTGGTGAGAGGATAATAATTGGTAGCACAGACCCACTCCTATGAAATGGCTACAGTTTCTCAAGACATTAAAAGACAAAATGCAGAAAAAAACATGGATGAAGAGCTACATACACTGGAATAAAAATCTTTATGCAAGACCATTTTCACAGGATGGATGTATCAGATGTATGGCAAAATCTTCCTAAGAAAAGTTCATTGTTACAGATGTACTTTACACAAGCCTACTGTGTTGATAAAAACAAAACCAAAAAAACCAACTGAGAAAACAGCAACACCTTTTCCAGGTGATACTCATGTTGGCAATCACATTCCTAAGTGTCTCTCTCTGACCCAAATTCTTTCTAGGGATTGAAATCAGCTGTGGTCAGATCTTAAGGTTTATTTGGCTCCAGCTACATGGCTAGGGGATGTTTTATTCCTGTCATTACTAAAATCACTACTTCCATTTAAAATGCTGTCAGACAGCCTGCAGATTCTGCCCATATAGCACAAGCCAAGCAATATTCCTAAAATGAGCTGCATTGCACGTAGTACTCTTGAAAATCAATTTTTATTGCACATGCCATTGATATTTCTTAACTTGAGCAAACAGCAAGTTCAATATCACCGTAAAAAAACCCCAAATCTGAATCCGTAAAACACTTTTGTTTCAATATGGAGAGAGAATACGAGTAGTAATTTTAAGACAGGCAATAAGAATTATTTCTGGAATATTATTATCTTCTTCTCAGTTCAATGAGATCCTGCCAATGTCTAGTTGGAATTCTAGAGGAATAAAAGAAAAAAAATCCTACAAATTGCTTAACTATAATCTCCCTCACCAACTTTTTTGGTTCTTCTAATTGAGAAATTATAACAACTAGGGATAGGTACATGTTATTATCAGAAACCTTTTGCAATCTGTAATATGGATTCAGTTATATGCTTCATTATTTTCTATTTGTTTCATGAGTGTAGTATAAACAAAACAAAAACGAGATGAAAATACCAAACAAACAAAATATTCTGGCATTTTTCAAATTATACAATTTTAGTTTTTTGGTCAATACTGCTTCAGATTTCCTTCAATTTTACTTTAAAGGCCATTATAAGGAATATTTCTGACATCTCCAGTAGCAGGACAACTGCATGCGTGCACATTTATTGGAAACACTTTCCACTCACTTGTCTGTGAAAAAAAGAGTTTATCTCCAAAGCTTGAGCCCCTGTTCCCTGAGTTACTGGCAAACATTTCCTCCAGGTTGAAGAGGGGCAGCAGCAGGGCCAGTCCCCTGCTGGAAGGGCTGTTGAAGGAGCACCAGGACAGCAGTATCCCTGGTCATTGACTTGCTGTCCTCTCCTGACACCCCTCACTCTGGAGCCTTGAGTACTCCCAGTGGGATGCAACAGCAGAGAGGTCCAGCTCCACTGTCTCCCAGCAGCAGCTCAGCAGAGGAAGGGCCACCTTCACCTTCCCTTGGCCCTGGGCAAAGGTATGCAAAGATACTGAGCAGGATTTTTTTTTTCTTTTCATTTTCTTGAACACAATCTTTGATCTACGCACCCAGAGTTCCCCCCAAAAAGACTGGTGTTGTTTTCTGACCTTGCCATCAATCCACATGCCTTTAAGAAGGCTCTTAATTAACTTGCAAGGGTTTAGGTTCACCTTAGCTGAAAACCTTCAAGAATTCTCTTCCTCCAAGACTTCCAGTTTTATTTTTTAAATCAAGTAGGCATCTTAGCAGAACAGGAATTTAACAAATGTGTGCATTACTGAAGTGTATGTGGGTTGAATGTGAACTGCAAATCTTGTCTCCAGTACCAGATTGTTCAGGAAAATAGAAGTAAGTAAATGCTAGGGTTGTCCTGAGGTGTTTTAGAGATAACAGGAGCAACACTTGTGCTATTTTAGCCATTTTGTTGTTGAAATGCTATCACAGTTTAGCAACTTCTAGACATCAGGCAACAGTTCAGCAAACCTTTCTTAGTTTGCAGATTTCTTAAAACCAGGAATGCCAATTCTTCTGCCAAATTAGGCAAAGTCAGCCAATTGGAGAGGTGTAAATACTATCCTCTTGTATCCCTGGTGTCTCTTGCCATTCTCAGGGCCTGGCAGAGATGGAAGCTGCCTGCTATTAGCAGCTGTAAAGAGCAGGAGGCATAACGCCAGCTTCTAAATTAAACAAACAAAAATCGTTTTCTAGTTAGCTTTTAAAGACATGTATATTTCTTTCACATCTAGTGCTCAATACATGATCTTATATAAGTAAACAGTTGGAAAAGTACCAAAGACTTATACATACTTACATTGGCAAAAAAATCCCTGCATTTTTTATGAACCCCAGGATTTATGAAGACATCCCCCACTCCATCTTTGGGCCAGCTGGATTATTAGGAGTTGGGAAGATTTTTTACTAGAGTGGAAAGTCCTAAAAATCATATCATAAGCCCCATGAATCAGCCCAGTGCTGGGCCAGTGGCCATAGCAGAAACATGTCTAAAGAATTTTTTGATTAGTTAAAAAGGTGATTCATTTAATTGTAGATTTTCACTCAGGGAGAGTGGCATGTGTTTGGGGTTTTCTTTGGTTTGGTTTGGTTGTTTGGGTTTTTTTAAAATTTTTTTTTAATTTAATTTTTATCTAATGCTGTATCCGAACTACTCTCACTTCAAGGATTTGTCCCAATTAACAGACATCCCTTATTCAAATATATCTGTTACTCTTAATAATATATTCCAAATGCTTTTTCACCATGGGTAAGAGAACACATATACAAATGCATTTCTAGAAGGGAGAGAAATGATTTAAAGTGACTTGTTTACTGGAGTTTTGTGTAATGGTACATCATATACAGGAGCTGTGGTATTACTTACCACACACACTTGGGTCCCAGTAAATACAGTGCTGGGCTGTTGAAAGAGTGACGCAGTGCTCACTAGCAAGAAAACATATATAGTTGCCTATGAGAAGAAGTGCTTTGATATTCCAGAGTTGCTTTTTTTCCTACAACTTTCCAGTTGTAAGAAAGCATCCAGAAAGAAGAGAGGTGCAATAAAGTCTGTCTCAGCATACATTCTGCCAAACTCCTAAAAAACTCATCTGATCCGAAGAGGGCTAAATAGCTGAAAAAAACCACGTGATGAAACAGGTGCAATTCTTTCCATAGGGAACAACATTATTTTCTAGTCACATGTTTCCAGAGCTGAAATCATTAACACTCTCTCATTGTGTCCTCTTCCACTTCTGTTTTTCCTAGATATTCATCAGAAAAAAAAAACCAGGCAAACCAGCCTTCCCTGCATCTAAAACTACAGCACACCAATCCATCCTGTACATAACTCTGCCAAGCTCTTTCCATGCATGTCAGCATTAGATTATGACATTATTTTTAGGATTTTTCCTTGTGATTGAAGCTCTTTGCACCAGCATATGGGACTCCCTACTCCTGGGTGAGCTGCACCAGCCATCAAGGTCTGTGAAAGTGCTGCAGCACTGAATGCAAACCAGAGCAAGGCAGGAGGCTCTCCTTGCTGCAAAGGTGTTACTGTGCCAGATGTCTTTAAAAATAAATATGTGTATATACACACGTTTGTATATATTTTTTCTCAGTAGGGAGTTTTAGTTGCTTACCAACAATACATAGCTTAAGAACTACCTCCTCATTCGTACATATTACTGAGACATATCTTGAGGAGGCCTTCTCAACTTGAAAGTTCAACATTTAATTAAAAATTAATATGCCTTTCAGGCTTACTTGCACATGAAACCCATTGGAGCCCAGTTGCTGCATGCGGTGAGGCAGTGCCAAGCTGACTGTCAGATGTGCTTGATCAGACTCAACTGCTGACAGGAGCTTCATCCAAGGTCTTGTATCTGCAGCCATAAGGAAAGAAAAGATGTCTACTTTAGGTTGGCAGGAATTTAACCATTAGAGCAGGATTTTTACAGTGTTTTCTTCTCAGTATTACACAGTGGGTGGAATACAGAGGATTTTGCTCTGCATTTTAACGAAAACCTGTGGCAATGGCAGAAATTTTCATTCAAGAATTTCTCAGGCCTACAAGAATGCCTTGGCTTGAAGGACTGTGTGTCCAAACACAGAGATTACCCAATACAATTTGTTCTTTACTGGTGCTCATTAGTCCTAGTCTTATGAATCAAGAGCTCTGTTGGGTAATCTTAATTATATTTTGGTGACATGCATGGATTCAAAAGATTCTTCAGGATTAATTTCAGTACAAAGTGGTACTGGATGGATATTCAAGAGCTCTGCATCATTTTCCCTTTTTAAGAGATTGCGCAAGGAAATATTTGCAATGTACAAGAAGACACAGGAACTACAAGAACAATCCTTAACATTGGATGGATTTCCAGACAGTCATTCCATAAGCAGTACTTGTCAGAAGAGCCCAAAGCCCAGGGAGCTTGCATCACAGCAGTGACCTTGCTGCTCGGGGCCAGTTTTGGCATTGGAATATTCCATTGCTATTCCCACCTCTCCTCCCCAAAGCATGGGATCCAAGGCATATAGCTGAGGATGTTAGCCAACATTAGAAAAACAGCCTCAAAAGGTAGTCTAATATTTCTTATTCAATTAAAAATTCTCTCACTTTAGGCATGGAAGCAGGCAATGGTATCTTTTTAATCCCACTGAAGAGATCGCTCTTTCATGTGAGAAAAGAGGTGTTGCCTGAGAACCCCAGCAAGCTCCACACATAAAACTGCATTAGAAATTTTGGTAGCTGGATGTTGCCAAAGGGCAAAACAAGGAATGAAGCTGTTGGCTTACAGGCAGCAAATGGAAGTCTGGTAAGCAGTGCATGTAACTCAGAGTCTGTCATCTCAATGACCAATCCTTTGAAAGACTTGTCGTTATAGATTGGGGTTGGCTTTACCTGTGATGTTCCTTCCTGCATCTGTGCTTTCATCTGCAGTTCAGATTATAGTAACTAGCCCATACATGTTGCTGGACAGCAGGATTATTGTTGTTTTTGATGTATTACACCATCAGGCAAGCTGTTGGGACAGAACAGCTCTACAAGTTGGAGCTAGCCTCCTCCCAATTAGCTGCTTGGTTGTTCTGCTTCTCAATTAGAAACTCACATCTCTCCAGCTTTGCATTTGTACGTGCTTATTTCACCTAACAAAAGAGGGTCCAGAGCAGAGATTTGATGGTCAGCAGCTCTGGAGTTACATGCTGGATCATCTTCTCTATTCCCCATGGCACTGCTCTTCTGTTTTCCCTTCGGAAAATGTGGACACCACTGTTCACCTGCATTACAAGTACCACTTGTGCAGGGCTTTGAAGAGGAGTTACAGCATACTCTGGTAACTGATGTTGACTTTATACACTGTCCAGGCCCATCAAGCAAAATAAATTAAAATTTTAAAACTAATTCACAAATTAGTTTTAATCTATTTCTCACAAACACTGCCACTGGCAAAGTACCACTAGGATGCCTGGTCCTTTGGGCTCCTCACCAGCCTGGCAGTCTTTCTTAGCAGCTCACACACACTTCATGCTGTGATGACCACGCTGTGCAGCACAGATTTTTCCAGTCAAGGCTCACTTAGAGCTGGTTTGTGTGCATTGCAGTGCTTCTGAAACAACCAGCTATACTTTTCATACTCTGTCAGAGCAGGGAAAAGAAGGGAGAAAAGAAAGGGAGAAACTAGCCAAGAAGCAACAAAGCAGGTGAGCAAAGCCCCAGCATGCTGCTTGAGGGGCTGCAGGCACTGCTGTGCATCAGCAGGGAGGACAAAGTGCTTCAGCAGCAGTGTGATCTTGCATGCTTTGGAATGGTTCCATAGAACACTGGTTTTGGCAGAGTGCTTGCTGGCCACACAGACAAAATGCAGGGTGCTGCTGAATCCATGTTATTCCATGCAGCCAGAGGAAGCATTGCACTTGTGAGCTGTAGTTCCTATTGCAGTGCAGCTCCCGTTTTACATGTGCATGTACACATCATCCCACTTCACTAATTCCACAGCCAGGCCCCACCCTAAGTCTTGTTTCCCCCACCCCGCTCCATGAAAGAGCAGGATTTGGATTTCCCTTCTTTCAGGAGTGAATGCATCAGTCCTGATCAGGAAAAAACAGCAAAGCTGGCATTCACACAGCACTAAGGTGTTAGCTGTACTTGCGAACCATTTTGTAAAAGGCCAATGATGCCCAGATTTGGGAAGCTTTGTGCTGTGTCCATCGAGAGGACAAATCTACACTGGAACATGGGACAAGCATACACTAATTAACTGGTTCTGCTCCTACTGGTGGCCTGGAGATGAGCTCAAGTGATTTATCCTGCTTCTTGGACAGCTTTTACACTCTTTGTCAAGTTTGCTGTAGCTACAACTAAACTTCTTCATCCATCTGGGGCAGATCTAGTTCAAGCAGACTAGACAGGGGTGCAGATACACATTCTTATTCTAAACAAAATAGCCTTTCAACAAATAATTCTTCTTAAAATAGAAGAGACATTTATTCTCTAGCCTTACTCAAAGACACACTATATAAAACCAGTTTTATTGAAACCAAGAGGTTCAAGTCAAGAAGGGAGAACACTGGTTTTGGCAAAAGAAAATAAAGGAGGGAAAAATCAGTCTCAAGGGAAATCAATTTCAAATAGATGTAGCTCCCCAACTAACATTAAAACCCTCAAAATTTCAGTTTTAGTATATCTTGTATGTATATCAGTGCAAAACCAAGCACAAATCCAAAACCAGAATAAAGACTGCTACTGTCCCTGAATTAACCCATAAGAGTTATTAGAGACCCACCTAGTAAGACTATTTTTTTTTTTTANTCCATAAGAGTTATTAGAGAGCCACAGCAGAGGTCAGAAAGGTGCAGGGCATTTTCAGTAGCTACCCTGACCTAGTAAGGCCATTTTTTTTTTTTTTACTATTGGTATTTTACAGAAAGGTATTTTCTGTTCCTGAGGATTAGTGTAATCAGCCACAGAAAAAATCAGACCAACAATTTAAACTGTGTGGTGAATCTTTTTAAACATGTAATGATGACTGTTTTGGCTATATTGTTTTGAGCTGGGGGGAGATGGGGAGGACCTTCCTGAATTACAATATAATTTCACTCTATAGATATACTCAGTGAAATCAGAATACACAATAAACATCAGAAAGTGCATCCTCAGGTTTTATTGGTAGTGTAGAGCTTAGCTCTTCTCTCTGCACACCATCTCAACACACTGGGCCTTTCAAGGTTGATCACTGTTGATTGGATGGAAGAAGGTGGTTTAAGGCTGAAAGGAAAATTATAAAGATTTTGGGGTAATCCTCCGAAGGGATTCACCAGGGTGACAGCCACTCCCCCACCACACCATGCAGCTGCCCTCCAAGTACAAATGTCTGGCTAGTCAGGTGCTGATTAGATCATCAGCAACACCTCCAGTTTCGAAAGGACAGATCAAAAAAGGAGGTTGCAGTTGTAGGCAGAGACACAGGAAACACAGGGCTACCTCCAACTGCCTCTTACTACTTGCTATCAGCTAGTCTGTATCTGAGTTTATCTCAGCAGCTCACCTATGCCACAGACAGGTGGGTCACTTTAATTCTCCAGTTAAGCCCTTACCCCTTGTACAGCCCATTACAAAAAATAAAGCTGCTCTTACAGTCAAAAAGCACCTCTCACCTTCCTCACTCCTGATCACAGCATTTGTCCCTGTGCAGGAGGAATAGGAACCTTCATCTCACTGCGCCTCTGAAGACCAACAGGCACACACTGGGCACAGAAGCAAGCATTTCATGCCTTCAGTATTCCTCTTCCTTTTGTTTCACTAGAATCTAAACTTCTTCCTTAGAAGTCTCATTCTTTTAACTCATCAGCCATCCTGCCTTAAACATTTATAAACTCCTGGTTAATAGTCCTCCTACTTGACAAATCAACAGTTTCCTTAGAGTTCCTTTGCTGCCTCTCTCAGCCCTTTGGACCTCTCTTGTATTACCATCACAGGTTTCCACCTAAATTTTCCAGCAGAGTTTACTACTCCCTGTTTAGGATTCCCTACTTACTTTTAAACTTTACTTCTCTTGCTTAAGCAACGGAATTTTTTTTGTATACTTCCTCCTCTTCCCAAAGTGCATCACAGTCGAAGCTCTGGTCCAGTTCTTCTTGGGGATCATGGGAACTGTAGTCCTCTGAAAACCCAGACCTAAAGCTGTAGAACGGTTAGTCCCTAATGACAATAAAGGATATTAAACTTTCCCTTTGCATAGAATGGATCCAAGTATTTTTCAGTCACAGTTATTACATGGGATATAGCTCACAGTTTGAGCTGAAACGAGGAAAGCTAGAGTAAACATGTATTTGCTAATGATGGTGTGTGAAATCTAAGCATGCTGTATAATTAGTACTATTCCAAAATATTACTTGGAAGAGTGAAAGCAACAAGGAAGCTAAATGTTACATCTGAAGCACCAAGGGAGCACCAGTGGTGGGTGGTTTGGTGGAAAAGGGTCTGGAAGATAGAACTGTTTGATTGGATTAAGGCTGGATGTAATGGAGGCTGGGGCATAAAGTGAAGCAAAAGTATCAACATATTAAATAAGACTTGCAATTTAATAGTTACAGGTCTTAATACCTACAGCCAGAGGAACCCTGGGTGCACCATTTAAGCACAACCCCCCAGATATTTAATATGAAGTGATGGAGAATAGCTTTTCAAAACTAAAGGAGCAACATCTGACAATATAAAAGCCAAATAAAGCTAGAGACAGCATTTACCATTTGTTGCTTCGATATTATCAGGGATGTGCTGCTAAATTGCTTTGGGTAACTGGGCCCTTGGAGTTTTCTGAGTTGCACAGCAGATGGTAGCTGACATGAATATTATGGGAAAGGCCCTCTCTTTAAAGCACTGGGAAGGGACGCTGCTGGGATGGAAGGGAAATACACCACAGACCCTCTGATACAATCTTGTTTAACAGCATGGCCTGCACAGCCTGGTACTATGCTATTCTTCATTTGAAACAAACCCCTTAACATTTGCAGTTACTTTCCAGAGGAACAAGATGCCAGCAAGTGACCGAACAGCTCCATATGCTAATGTGCTCGAGCTACATGGCTCAGAGTACAATACAGATGCCATAGCACAGCACCAAAGATTGATGAGCCTTCTCTTTTACCCATTTTTGCATTATTCTTGACTGCATTCTTGCAGTCTCCTGGATAACTATGCCGTCTGTGAGCTGCAGCAGAAACGAGCCTGGCCCAGGCAGTTGAGACAAATGATTCTTTGTAGCTCATTGCAATGATGTTAAAGCTGGAGCAAATTTCATTAAGTAGCAATCAGCGGGGGAAAATACAAGTAATGAGCAATTTTCTTTGTAGAAAGCAAGGATAGTGGATGCTAGCTCTTGAAAATAAGTAGCAATACAAGAGGCAAGCTGAAGAAAATACCCAGAGGAACATACACCAAGACTTTAACCAGAAACTTTCACGCAAATACACCTGCAGGGCCAGTTTGTCCTTTGCATGAGACATATTTTCATGGCTGCAGCCCTGACTCCTCCAGCTCCGAGGAGTGCCTGGCAAGGGAAGGGTCAGGGCAGATCACACACAGGGAGAGCAGAGCTCCCTGGCAGCACACGTGGAAAGCCAGGGGAGAGCGAACGATGCCAAAGATTATCCAGCTCTCAGAGCAACTCCTTCATTTCTTCAGTTCCATCCCCAGCAGTGTGCTGTGAATAGGTTTTGGACCTGAGCTGGTAACTTTTCCCATCAGTTTGGCAAAACTGATTTAAAAATTATTGACCTGGCCTCCCATCTCCAGCTCAGCTTAACAGATAAGCAGAGGAGATGGAGTTTTGAAAGCTTTCTTGAGGCTAAAGCCTGTTCTAGTCCAGTTTCACTGCTGTTGGGTTAGTCTATATTAATGTTATTTAAATTTTGCCCAGGGTCTTTAATAAGAATTCAAATATAACTGGTGGGGGTTTTAAATATGTATTTTGAAAATTGGAGCCATCCAAACTATTCAGGGCAGAACATCTCCTGTGTTTATTTTTATTCCTAATCTAGACCCTGCATCAGCTGTCTTCATGGTTTGGTAGCATGAAGTACTGGAAGCCTACCAAGACATATATATATATAAAACTTCCTTTTTGGTTCCCATCGGTAGAAGGAGAGATTCTTTTTCCCTTTGAGTCTCTAAAAAGTTGCTCTGCAAGCTAATTCAAGACAAATGTGAACACATGATATCTGAACAACGGATGTGAGACTCTGTTTGAAGGAAGTATGCTGAAAAGGCCTGCCTCCTTAGGGGTCTTCTGTACAAGAGAGTGCTGGCAACCACTTGGAGAAAGGATTCTGTTACTGCTGTGGTATTTTGGGCTCCAGACTGCAATGTTTAGAATGTGCTCTGCTCAGACGGTTATGGGAGCAGCCCCTCCACCATGGCAACTAACATATGGCTTTGTGTTGTTGATAATGATCCTATGACAGAGAGAAACAGAAGAAAAAGGAGAATGGCCTTGCATACACAGACCATGACGGTCTATGACTGCATTCTCCAAGGCTGTAACCAGAAGCTATAAATTGCTATATTGCATATTTTCACTTCTCATCTAATTGAAAAAGCAGTGTATACAGTTTTGCAGATGGCCCATTTATTTTGCTGAACTACTCAGAGCTCAAGGATGCTGTTTAGAACTAGCTGGGTACAAGCATAACAAAAGGCCAGGGGAAATGGGATCTTGATATAATTAATTATCAGGTATGGATGAGTATCTATTTTGCAAGGCCACAGCACTACCTTTCCGCATTAATGAATCTTTTGCCAAAAAGGCGGAAAAAATATAAGGCACACTTGGTCACTGCCAGGAAGTTTGCAGAATTTTACAGCAGCACAGTCCTTAGCCTGCTGTTTGAACATCCTTCCTCAGCACTGGACTCTGAGTGGGTTATGGGAGGAAGAATAGGCTGTGTGCAGGTGAAGCCCATGGAGGATTTTCAGCCATGCTACATCTGAAGGTATCATCTGCCCTCACAAGAGGAGAGGGACCAGGGAATTCCAGCATGCAGTTCTCTCTGAACCTATTCCCATCCACCCCATATGCCTTGGGAAGCAAGAAACTGTCTGAAACTAAAGCCATCCTGCTCCAACCTCTCCTTTACATACCCAAATATACCTGTTCTGCTGCAGCAGGTGCCAATTTGTGTCAATGCCAGATGACTACAACAAGGTCCAGTATAGTCTGGGAGATCTGAATGCACTGTGCCAAGGGAGACCACAAACACCATCACCAGAGCACAGCAACAGATTGGAAAGGGGAGTATTGTTGTCTTCATTTTACACAGAGTGGGCTGAGATACAGAAACACGTTGGGTGTTCTGTCTTTGGTTAAAGACTGGTAATTATACACAGAGATAGCTGCTGATCTCAAAATTCTAGGAAGTATTCCATTGTGCCAAAGGAATAAAGAATTTTTAAAGAGTCACACCAGAAGTGTATTATGATTTTTTTCTCTCTTACTTTCTGTTCTTTTACTTGGAAGACTTCTGTTATCCACATAGAGATGACAGAGGTAGCCAAGGGCACATGAAGCACCATGGACTATGAAGAGTGAGCAGCCTAATGATGCACACAAACAATCCCTGCTCAAGGATTCTTTGTCCAAATTTCTCTCATAATGACAAACAGACCTGAAAAGACATTAGGACCAATTCACTAACCAAAGAAGGGCCAAACCAATAATAAATGCAATTCCACTATGAATTACCTCATGCAATATAGATAGAGCTTACAGGTACTAATGTGCATTTTGGATAGCTTATCTGAATTGCACCTCCAAACCTTTTTGATAGCTGCTAATCTTTGTTATTAAAATCACTGGTTTGCTTATTTACGTGTCATGCATACAATAAGATAAACAAAAGTACTAGAAAAATACTAAAGTACTAGAAGAGAAGATAGTAAAGTTCTTACTGTAATTGCAAATCTCTCCAGTGACTCAGATTTTATAAACTTGGAAATTACTTTTATTTATGTATAATAGAAATTTATACAGTGAAGGCAATAAGCATACCCACAGGATTCTTACTGCCAGCCAGGTGAGAGATGGGGACGGGACTGCAGGTCCGGGACCACCTCTTGCTCTGCAGCAGGTGTGGGTGCTCCTTAGAACCACTGTAGGGACAGAAAACCAGGTGGTAGGTCATCTGTTGTGCTGGCCAGTGCTAGCTCCAACAGGTGTATATTTAAATAAATATTTGATATTGTCCAGGAAATACACAGGGATTTGTGTATATGTTTCTGTGCTAAACTAGTCCTCTACACACAGCTGTGGGAATACAGCAGGGCACACACTTTTGTTAATTCTCTTCCCCTGGGCCTGGCTGCAACCAAGCTTTGGCTAAAGAGACAGCTTTTGAGAAGAGACCTGGTTTATTATCAGTGAGGTCACAGGAATTGCCACACCAAGAGAAAAACCCTCCCTGCCAGACTGGCACAGACCCCTGTAGTGTCCCACAGCCCCTACACCAAACAGCAGATGAGGTGGGTGACAGTGGGCTTCCACCACCCACAGGGCTGCCTATGCCAGTCTGGCTGACAGAGGACAGAAGCTCATCTTTATTAAGAGGAGAGGGTTTTCCCCCAAACAGTTCTTCATTGTGTCCTCTTAGGACCCACTCTCAAAAGTCACCTGCAAATAATTCTTCCAAAAATAAACCTAGG